>DWNE01000896.1:0-24747 GCA_018249875.1 Cecropterus toxeus | reverse complement strand
TCTCAGTCCTCGGGAGTAACAACGCATCTGTGGTCGACTTCATATAGAACCCCTGTTCTATATGAAGTTGCTTACAATTGTCCATGGGCGACAGTAACCACTTAGCATCAGATGGGCTGCTTGCTCGTTTGCTATTTAATATTAATAAAATAAAAAAAAACTGTTACACGCTAGAAGTAGCTGAGGCGTGGTACTTACTACTTTGAAGACCATACAGTAGCAATAAAAACCTTATCAAGTTTATTCTTAATAAAAAAGCAAAATTGTCAATGTCATAAAAAGAATAGAAAAAGCTGACAATATTGTCGAGCAATTTCTATACTATAGAGTTCTTGTTGTTTTTGAGTTTGTTGTGATATTGTATGTTATTATCATGCAAGAATTGGGTTTGTTAATAATTTTCAAATGTTATTGGTTAATTTTTTATGGTGAGTAATTATTTATTTTACCTTAACTTCTTACGCGGTTCACGCGTTAAGGAGCTACAGTTCCACAAAGACTAAAGTCAAACTAATAACACCCCTCTTTTTGCGGGGATAATACCACCTTTACTTATTAAATAATTATTATAAAATTTTAAAAATAATGATTATTACAGGTTATTTTATATAATGGTGCTCGTGGATGGACACACTATAAATAAAAGTATCGACAACGACTACAAATATGATGAAGTTATCGACACAAACAGCATTCAAGACACGACTGGGTACAGAAGCCAACGGCAGAGACATAAATATAAAAGAAATAGTGCTGACCTTGCAAGAAACGATGCAACGCATCTCCAAGAAATACAAGAACTCAATTTCGTCAGCACCACAACTCAACCACAACCAAAGATAAACAAGCATAAAAAGGTATCACACACTCAGAAAAATTTAATGAAAAACACGACTAAAGGACACAAGTTTTGGAGGAAGTTCCATTACAAAAAGAAAAACAAGGACAAAACAAAGATTTCTAAAGGTGACAGGAATATTAGAAGAGGCTTATTTAGGCATAGAAAGACTACTCTCGCGACAACAGCTGGCACTAAAAGAAATGAAATAAACGTTATAACATCTCCACAATTTGTAAAAGATAAAATCTATCATGATGTTTCTCAATTACGAAGAATAAAGAAGACAATAATTGCAGAAAACCAAATAGCAAAATCTTTTACGAGAACCAATGTCACTGAAAGAGATTTAAAAGATAAAAGCAAAATAACGGAAAATGAAAGACTTGGACATAAAAACGTAAATGTAAATAGAATAAATGACAAGCGTTTTAATACAAAAACATACACGCCAATGCAAGACAACTATAAATTAACATCTGTCTTATCAGAACTGACAAATAAAGTTACTATGTTAAAGAAAATATATGGACTCGACCGAAAGACTACAAGGTCTTTCTTGGATTCATTACTATTATTATCAAAAGAAACTGATGAGAAGAGACCAACGTCAGAGTCAATACCAGCTAGGAATGCTAAACACAAAACAACAGCAGCTACACGTAATTATTTTGACAGAACGGATATAACTCGAATCGAGGTTTTGCTCAGTGACAGGACACAGAAAGAATCAGAGTATATTGCAATGCAAAGCCCAATTCTCAGTAATATAATTGCGAATGCTGTTACGCAGGCAACATTTTACCTAAACAAAGGGATTAATAGTTCGAATAGGTTTAATTCTAGTTACGAGATATCTAAAAGAAAGCGAAGTCTGGGTTTCGACCCTAATCCAGTTATTGATAAACCATTTTTGTCTGATCGTACTCACTGGGATGCTTCTAGATCTATTAAAGACGATACAATTATAATCGCTCAAGGCATTGAAGACAAGCTACAAAACGAATTGAAAAATATGTACAAAAAAGTTAAATGTAAGCTTTCGCACGATTTGCGTAAAGAGATAAATCAAACGAAGACAACTATTAGGAAATACATGAAAAAGAAAATCTGGAAAACAGCACAGAAAAGTAAATCCACAACTATGATGACATTAGCGCAGCTCCCTGTAATGAAATCTACAAAGGCTAGAAAAAATCGGCACCGAAGCACCGTTCAAAAATCTGAGAGGCTCGAAATGACAGACGAAATAGTCACAACACGTACAATACCGATAATCGGAGACGATATTACTATGTTATCTTTATATGAGGAATTGCTAGCTAAATCAAACCCAGATAATATATGGAAGATGCTCGCAACCCAAAGTAGGCCGTCACAACGACATATACGTAATATGAAATTAAAAGAGAACGTGAATAATATTTACCACGACGGAGATATAATGTCTGAAGAATATAGTGATTCAGGCAAAGACATGGATGAAAGAGAGCCTCAACGAGACAGTTATTCTACTGATGCTACCACAGAAGTACCTAGTTTTGAGGGAATCAGCGATAAAATATGTTATAACGATTATGTAAACGGCTATCGGTACTACTTGAATTTCCAAAACAAAAAAGATGAAGAAGACAAGAAGTATTCCAATTTAGTACGATACCAAGCACATAAGCATCACAAAGTAGATGATATCGGTAAATTTATTCTAAGTAAAATCCCTAATATACAGCCCACGAAGAAAAAAAGATTTGTGGACTCAGGAACGTTAGAAGATCAAGAAATATCAACAAAATCAGAAGATTCGTGGTTTAAGAAACATTTCTATGTCTTCGTGGATAAAGAGCCGCCTAAGAAATTTCATTCATCTGAAACTGTAACACTTAAACCTCAAACGTACATATCTACACGTACAATGGATTTTATAGCTACGAGTAAACTAGAAAAAGACAATAAAGAAGCTGGCATAATTCCCTCTCTGAAAATGAATACATCCAAGAAAAAAACCAATGAAAATTTTAAACAAAGTAAAGGCAAAGTTACTGGGCTTGCAATAAATTACAATAATGAAGAATATGAAGATGATGAAAATTGTGATGTTTTACAAGAAAACAAAAGAATCAAAAGAACATTAACAGATGACACAAATTTTATTGATATGCAAGTCACAAATAACCCAGTAAATATCGATGAATCCAAAACAGTCTTTAGTAATACAGATAAACTCTCTAAATCAGCAGTAACTGATAAAAAAATTGGTTACGTCGAAATTAGCATGGTTCACAAACCGACAGCAATAGTTAAACTACATGATTCCAAGAAAAAGAAACATAGAATCAAAGCATTACTTGAAAAACTACACTTACGCAAGAAAAGCAAATCTAAAGTGGAAAAACGCGAGCAGAGAGTAGAAAGATTCAATGCTATGAAAAAGATAAAAGAAATGTTTAATATTAAAGACAACGATATGTCGACTACGATGGTTGATTATGAATTTGTAACACCTCATTACTTCCAAAAATCTGCTAAACATCCTCAGCAGAGTGTAAATGATTTGGTTCATCAAATACCCAACATAACAGAAGATAAATCTTTAAATCTTGTCAAATATGATGAAAAATACATGAAGAATATTTTAAAAGTAGACGAACTTGATAGTGGCCATCGTACTACTAAAGTGGACATAAAGGATATTTCTTTCAATTCTGGTGAGTACATTATTTATTTACATGATTCACAGATCTAGAAAAGGTTCATAACGAATAAGGGAGAGATTGGTAGCATAATTGTACCTATTGAAGTTGTGAATTTAATAAATAAAATGTCTATTTCAAGCCGAAAAACTGCTCGTTATCATTAACATTAGGAATGTAGTGTGTTATTAACATAACGTTTGAAACATGTGTTCATCAAATAATTCCCTCTTCATTTTTTTACTTACAGATGATCGTAAAACTGGATTTACAAAGCAAGCGTTGAAAACATTCTTCGTACGAAAAACTGAGGGAAAAACAACGCAAACTACCAAAAGCCACTTTAAAACTGATGATATATTTAAAGTCAATGTCCAAAACATCCATTCTATGACATCTACTACAACTACTGCACCCGCTACTAGCACTAATTTGTTATTTGATATAATACCAAGAAAGTCTGGGGATGTTACCGACAAAATAGACAAAATCCAAATAGTTCTATCAACTAAGGATCAAATTAATACACCGACTTCATCACCAATAACCAGTCCCTCCAGTAACAGCTATACAAACTCAGATGAGATCCCAGAGTACGACGAAGACCTATCTAATGAATTATTAATGAATACCAACATAACGAGGCTAGCTAAATACCTTAAGAGAGCTCACAGTGAAAGTAAATTTAGTACTGCAGTTAATGAACCACAAATATATGAATTTGATGAAAACGGCTATACGACTGTATATCACAAATCCGCAGTAAATGAGCTCACAAAACCTCCATTGGTAAATTCGAAAAAAGGTTTCATAAGATCAGATTATCCTGCAAAAAACGATTTAGTATCTACTATTGATGACGAAATAGAAGATGATATAGATTTGACTAAAGTTAAACCAATTCCTGATTATTTTAATGATCTTATTCTCTGGCATAGCGACATACTCAATGAAAATGTATCCCCGATTTTGAATACCATGTTTAAGCAAGAATATGATCCAAACAATAGTGAAGACGAAGTTAATAAACTGAAACAAGTCGATTCTAAAACAAAAAACAATGGAATCGATAAAAAGGAATCCAAAAAACTAGCAAAACAGAAACGTATTGATGATATTAGATTGAATAAAAATGCGAGAAGTACCGGACAAAGTCAATTAAACTCTGAAAATAAAGGTATAATCTTTTTTCATTTAATCTATAATAATAATCAACGTCAGGCCATGGTAAGGTATAAGGTGGTAGAACAATTTGTAGTTGGACTTCGAAAGCACCACCGCCACACGTATTACTGCGTAATTACAGCAATGTGTTCTGGTCTGAAAGGTATGAGAGTAAGGGAGATATACTTATCCGAGGCATACCGACTGCATCCGTCGCTAACCTCAGGTAAGTCTGATCTTATCTAGGGCTGATTACTTATGTCAATGGAACGTGGCCACTTACCATCAGATGGACTGCGTGCTCCTTTGCTACTTCCATATTATAAAAAGTACTTAACGGTACTACGATGAAATCCGTAGGCGAACTAAGCTTCCCGACATAGCTCTCAAAATTAGCAAGCTAAAATGGCAATGGGCCGGCCACATCGCTCGAAGGACAGATAACCAATGGGGAAGAAAAGCCCTCGAGTGGCGACCACGTTTAGGCAAAAGGAGCACAGGTCGCTCCCCGACCAGGTGGACCGATGACCTGAAGAAGACAGCGGGGAACCGTTGGATTCAGAAGGTACAGGACCGGTTGGAGTGGCGTCGTTCAGAGGAGGCCTATGTCCAGTACTGGACCTCGAAAGGCTGATGGATGGATGGACTTAACAGTACATATAAGTGTGGCGGAGGTACCTCTCCTCTTTAATCGTTGTCGTTTCAGATTTGTTACCAGAATTAAATTTAATTTCTGATGCTAAAGAAAATTCGAAGTTCATGGTAGATACAACACAAAAAAAAATATGTAAGATTTTACATACTTATATATATATATACATATATATACAACATACCGTTATCAACTAGGCACGGGTCTTCTCCTAGAATGAGTGAATAATCCACCGCGCTTTAAATACTTTTTTTTTAGAACTCATGTGCCTCGGTTTCTTCACGATGTTTTCGTTTACCAATTTTAACATCATTTATTTGTAATTCAAGTAGAAATATTATATGTCAAATAGGTTAGTAATTAAATATACTGGTTGCTCGTCGCATTCAAAATTCGGCAATTCATAGGTTACGACGTTTTTTATTCCGTTGAATGAATTTATAGATAACGTTATGAAAGGTTTTATTATTTAATTTGCAGCCAAAAATTCAGTTCATAACGACAGAATTTCAGAACCAGAGGTAAGAGTAGTGGAGGTAACTGATAATAATGTTACTTAATAAAAAATAATAAAATATATTTTTAGCACGCTTTTAACCTTCACTTGAGTTTTGTATGTAATGCTTCTGTTTACTTTATTTTAGTTTAAAACCTTAACTAAGATAAACTCGGCTCCTAAACAATACTATAGCACTCCACTGCCAATGAATAACGACGATTTCGAGAAATTTCTCAAAGAAAATCAATTAGATGTCATCTCAGTGACTTCTCCGATGCCAGTGCTTCCTAAAATCAAACCTTGTGGTATAAAAAATCAATTTTTATCTAAGATTTCAACAAAGTCATTTGGAGGTGATGCAATTATAAATGACGATTCAAAGTTAGAAGAGCAAACACATAATTCTGGCATAACTAAAGAATCTAAGCAATTATCTAAGTTAAAACAGGATAATCAAAAACAAGCACAACTATTCAACAAATACATAAAATCAGAAACTGAAAAGAACTTTATGTATTCGAAAAGTAAATTTGAATACCCAAAAGTAAGAAATCGAAGAGATCGGGACAATCATTATGGAAGTCGGAAACAACAAAACTTTAATATAATATCTTACAATAAACTGAAAGAACTACTAACGAATTTTAAGAACAATGATTTATCTTTAGAAGATTTTAAAGCTCAGACCAAAAAGTTTGCTAACAAAAAAGATTTGGAAGTAACAGTTATAGATTTTGATGATTTAGCCAAATTTAAAAAAGACAAAAATCATAAAGCCACTTCAAATTTATTAAATGAGATATCTGAAGCGTGCTCTAATACAAAACCAACGTGGCTGGAGTCTGGCAAGAATTACTTTCAACAAAATTTCTTACAGAAGCATAAAGGTAATATATTCACAACTACTGAAACTGTAACTGAAAAAACGACTGTTCAACTTACAAATCCCCCTAATGTTTTTCTAGCAAAAGATATTAAAGAAATGCAGAAACATGGAGAACCTTTCTCTTTCGATCCATTTGAAAAAGAACCAAAAAGTGTGCATATTTCTAGTCAGACATACAGATATGATATTGTTTATGATCAACCAATTAATGAAGGGAACGTGAAAGGTCAGACGGGTAAGTTTATTTCATATATTTGAAGAAATTGTATACGCTATACGGCTATAACATGAGAGTGAAGCATGGTGCAAAAAGAACTCTTCTAAAATCCCGCTATGCATTGACTCCTCCGGTATTGCAAATGTCCGTAGGCAACGGTGACTGCTTTCCATCGGATTGCCCGTCTCCCTTTTCGCTTGATATAAGTTTAAAAAATGGGATGGCTCCCTTTATATACGAGATCGGAGAACGTATTGTTGTCATAAGAGATAAGCGTGGCGGATGACGTTGTAAGGTTCCCTGATTCAATTGTATGAGTATTGTACGTTATTTTCAGTGTCATCTCCAATAAATATCGCAAGATTTAATTCGTACAAAACTGAACCTGAGACCAATCGTGAGTAAGTCATCCTCCCTTCATTAGATCTTCAACAATCTTCTTTAGTATGACTCCGAAAGCATTCATTGACATTAGAACTTAAGCCTGATTTACTATTTTTTTTTTTATACTATTCCAATATATTAACATATAATTTAACTGAGTCTTCAAATAAACTGATACCATCAACGTCCATTTCTTTCATCAGTCTGTAGATATCTCAGATCTCATCAGATTGAATTATAATTATCATGTTTTTCAAATATGTACATGCAATTATAAAGCTTGTATTATATGGTCGAAAATATCATCTTTTATAAACACGAGGCGTTACAAAGATTATATTATATATATGGGCTCCAACATTATGAGAAATAATTACAAATTAGTTTTAATCAGATTAAGCACGCAATCTACCTGATGGTAATTGGTTACCGCCATGCACATCTGTAAGCAACTTCATATTCAACAGAGGTTCTGTCTGAAGTCAATCACTGGTGCGTTGCTTTTTAAGAGAACCAAATTGTTCGCCTCATATTTAAATGACCGGTGTTGAAGCCGGTGATATAAATGATTTTAATTTAACTTCTATATTGTGTGAACATATCATAAAAGTTGCTTTAGTTGATGATGTTCAATATATAGAATATAGTTTTCAAAACTTCATCATATAAATGCCAGATTCATAATCTTTAACAAACAATTTGCCCGATGTTATTTTCCATTCAGATAATTTCTACAAGCTGATTAAATATAAATAAAGGATGTGCTACTATGTCTAGAACATAAATCCACTTCTAGTACTCTAGACTTAGTGCCTTTTATAACACTGCATGTTATGCCTCTGCTTTCAGTTAATACACATTTTGTCCATGCAATTCGTAAACTTCACAAAATTTCAACAGAATAGAGGAAGTGGTTAAAATCGTGAAGGTTGTAGAAGCTATCGAAGATCTCACGCGACCAAACATTATGTTATACGTAGATCTTCCAACTTATTATAAACCTGACAACAAAACGATTGAATATGTAACTGAAAAAATAGTCTCAAAACAATTTTGGAGTGATACGATCTTAAAATATCTATCGGGTCTCGCTTTGTTTGAAATGTTGAATAAATTTGGAATGCTTGATGCTGTTGATGTGAACGTAAACCTTACGAATGGCATGGATAAGAGTGTTAATGCTGAATAAGTTTTTAGCGTTGCACCTGAAAGGAAACTCGGGGAAGAGAGAAAGTTTCGCGGTGATAAGGAAAGAAACCGAGTAGTACGCAAAGGTACGTCTTACGTAACGTATGAGGCTTATTTATGATCTTATTAAACTTTTTGAAGTGAAAAGTATTTAGAATCGTTTTGATTTGAAACTCGATGAAACTAAAATGCTTTACGATAAAGTAACAAACACAAATGCATAGGACTAAGTCGACGACAGATTGAAATAGAATTTATTACCTTCAGTTTTTTTTATAAATATGTAATATAATATTTTACGTTTAAATATAATATAATTATTAAGCTTTATAAACCTTGTATTCATAGTAATACTCTTGATAGTCTCTGTCCATCTCAATCTCTAGTAATATTTCTGTAATATGAATAAATTACTCTAATATTATAAATGCGAAAGTTTGTGAGGATGTGTGTTTGTTACTCTTTCACGCAAAAACTACAGGTCGGATTTTGCTGAAATTTGGCTCACAGATAGTTTGTGACCTGGATTAACACATAGAATACTAAAAATCGCGGTAAACGTTACCGAAGCGGGCGGAACCGCGTGAATAACCTAGTTATTTACCAGGTGGTAGAACCAATGTAGTTCGACCGGGGAAGTACCATCGCCACGCCTATATCTAGCGTGAAGCATTTCTTGGCTGAGGTGGAAGGGTGTGGTTGCCGGCTCACTTACATATGAGGCGACCATCTTTTTCCTCAGGAGTAGCAACGCATCTGTGGTTGACTTCGGATAGGACCTCTTTTCTATATGAAGTTGCTTGTAGATGTCCATCGACGGCACTAACCACTTACCACCAGTTGGTCTGCATGCTCGTTTGCTACTTCACTGTTATATAAAAAAATTAACAATAAAATAATATTAGTATATATTACATTTCAGTTGAATCTACACCGTCGTCTACTCAAACAGGCGGAGAATTAATTGGAAAAGGGGCACTTGTTTACGATTTAAGGCATGAGAAACCACATATTCAAAAACGGTTTAAACCATTTTCAGGTAAATGTTATACTAATGACACAATTTTATGTGTGCCTTATTTATTCTATGTTTCTCATCGGCGTATATAAAGGGTGATTATGGGATAAACACCCCACCTTTTCCCTTAGCGACAAAAGAGAAAAGTTCAAACAGCAGGAACTTTTCTTTTTTGTCGACATGTTTTGATTAAGGACAGTTGGGCTAATCTAATCGGATCGGCTGTAATCTATCGACTGAAATTCTAGCCGAATAAGTAATCTCTAAGTAAAACTTTATATCAAGCAGGTGCATAATTTACATTAAAATTTGGCCAGTTTAGTCTTGACTTTTAATCGTACTATTTTATCACTTACTACATATGAGGTGACCATCTCAGTCCTCGTAGCAACGCATCTGTGGTCGACTTTAGATAGAACCCCTGTTCTATATGAAGTTGCTTACAAATGTCCATGGGTGGCAGTAACCACTTACCATCAGCTGCGCTGCTTGCTCGTTTGCTACTTCATATTTATAAAAAAAAATGAGGGGTGTAATCCATCGACTGAAATTGCCAAATAAGGCCATCTCTAACAAATAAGGCTACGTCAAGCAGGTGCATAATTTACATTAAAATTTGATCAACTCCGTTGTCACCTCAACAAACCTTACTTTATTCAGGACCTTGCAAATGTCATTAATCATTGCAGGCTTATTAAAAGAACTAAAAAGGCGTATGAAGAATCCTAACACAACTCTAAGCACTGGATCCACTTCGAAAATGACTAAAACAAGCCCAATCGGATTTTATAGTAAGAATAATATAGTCATTATAATTAAATCAGCGTTGCTATATTATATCCGTTGTTACATTGTCTTCATTTAAGTTGAGGACATCTTTTTAATGGACGTGATCTAGGACCTTAGTTCCCCCCCCCCCCTTCATTAATTTTAAGTTGATATTTTTACACGACTGCTTCAATAATTCAATAATACAATAAAATGAAACTGCTTTGCCAAAATCTGTTTTGACGAATCACTTTTATATGAAATAGGATTTTGGGAGGATGAGGTTCCATCCGCAATAAATAGCCTCGTAACGGTTCTCCACAGTTCGGTTTGCGCGCTCTTTCTTGCTACGAGCGTGCAACATGTGAAATGGGCTTCCTCAGGCATTCTTGGAGCGCTATGACATAGCTCTACAGGAAAGGTACAAAAGGAGCCATCCGTCAAAGCCAGCGATGCATTGACGATACCTCCGGTATTGCAAATGTTCAGGCGATGGTGACTACATTCCATCAGGTAGCCCGTCTGTTTTTTCGTTATGTGTACTCAGTTCGCTAGTAATATCTTATGCAAAAGGCGGACTCCTATTGCACCCTTCCTAGCCGGCGATGCATTGGCGACTCCTACGGTGACGCAAATGTTCAGGCGACAGTGACTAACTTCCATCATGTAGCCCGTTTACCTTATCTTTTAGGTGAAGTAAGTACACTGGTACTTTAAGAAGGAAAACTCAATTTTATCACATGGAATCCTTAAATTTGATTTCAGATGAATTGAGCACTGCTACCAATTCTCTTAAGGATCTGGACAATGATTATGATAAACAGGATTTAATATATACTGATTATAATGGAAAAGATCTTGAAGAAGTTACTGTACGTATTACGTATTAAGTATAATGTCTATTTAATTTATTTTTCTTAACCTTCGAACAATAAGGAAAATATTTTTAAGTCTGTAGAAATCTATGTGGTTCTACTCCAGGAGCACCACCGCCAAACCTATTTCTGCCTTTTTTTTTGATTCGGGGGGAAATCATCAAAAGATACCTACATTTTTGGGAAAAAATCAAAGTTATGTGAGATTTTTACTCACTAAAACTCCCCCTCGGTGGCATCAATGTGCATATATATTTTTTTATAAATATGTAGTAGTAAACGAACAAGCAGCCCACCTGATGGTAAGTAGTTACTGCCGCCCATGTACGTATGTGAGCAACTTCATATAGAACAGGGTGTTTAATCTGAAATCGACCACAAATGCGTTGCTATTCCCGAGTACTGAGAGGGTCGTCACGTATAAAAGTGAGCCGGCAACCACATTCTTCCATCGAAAAGCGAGAACTGCTTCACGCTAGAAATAGGTATGGCGGTGGTACTTGCCCGGTCGAACTACATTTGTTCTACCACCTGGCACATTGGGAAACCCCGGGATCTCACATAGAACTCACCAGTGTTTCCCATGCGTGGTGCCCTTCAGGCCCTTCACAGGGCAAGTAGCCCCCATATATTTACAGCTTAAGAAGCTGTTAAACTATTTCTGTCAATAACAGCGGTGTAGCTACTGTGTTCTGCTCTAAAGGGTGTGCTAAGAGAGATATACTTATTCGAAGCGTTCCAGCTTAGTCTTCTGAGGTAGAAACGCAACTGTACCTAACCTCAGGTAAGACTGATCTTAACTGAGGTTAGAAAAAATATTGTTAGTATATATAGTAGCTTTATGCAAAAAAGTAATTTCATTTCATAGTTATAATTTTCTTAGGAATCTCAATTACCAATTGATGTACCAACTGTAAAAATTAGACATAAATAAAATGAATCTCAGATCAATTTAGAACTTTACCATTAAGTACCCTTATACCATAAGTGAAACAGATTTTAATGTTTCATATAGAAAAAAAAACAATAATCTAATTTTCAATTTTACGTACAGGGCACGACATCATCAATTTTAACAAAAGATTCAAATTTGTTATCATCAACTGTGGTATCATCAGCATTAAAACCAATTTCATCAACAATTGATAATACAGATGAAACTTTGAAACCTACATTATCCTCGACGATAAAGACAGCGCAAGAGCGTTTGACAACTGTTAAAAGCAGAACGAAAACTAAACCAATGGTCAAAGATACAAAACATTCTGAAACAACTCAGGAAGATGACACTACTCTTAGCTTACGATTAAAATTAGTTCCAATTAATAAAAAGGTGTCTTTAAATTCTGATTCGAAAAATATTAAAGTCAAGAGAAAAAATGATGAAGAAAGAGTACTTAAAGATGAGAGTGTTGTCAACAGCGAAGTAAGTGAATTCTTTGGCTTTCTGTAGTAATATTTTTGATAATGTTAATTATGTAATAAAAAAACGCAACCCAAAGTAGCTATCACAGCTATATTCTAAATGTGTTCCGGTGAATCCTAGGGTTCCGCGATACCCATGTGGGAGTTCCGCAAGAATTTAGAAAAAAATCAAAACACCTCTCTCTGGTCGAGCGTTTTGTCTTAGTTTTATTGTAGGGTTCCGTCAAGTATTTCGCTTTCCAAAAGGGTTACGTCACCAAAAAAGTTTGAGAACCGCTGAGCACATTTTACATTTACATTTACATTGAATGCAAGTTGTAAAATTAGAATAGTTTCACCGAGGACGTGCCACTAGACCTATTTCTAGCGATAAGCAGTTCTTGCGTTTCGGTGGAAGCCTAGAACCCGTTTTCTATATGAAGTTGGTTACAGATATCCATGGGAAAAAGGAACGATTTGTTTTCAACGTTTATTTTATCATAAACTCATTTTTATTTACTTTTGTAATGTACAGAATCACAAAGAATTATTTGCTTAATTTAACAAGCAATTAAATCAATTTTCACAATTTTAGATTCAATACGAGCCAATCATAGAATTACTGAAAAATCGACAACTAAAAAATGAGAAAGAAGATAAGCCAGAGATTCAAAATGAAGTAGCTCACAATGATGTTACCAGCGATGAAGAAATACAACAGGATACACAGAATGGTTTCAACATAGCAACAGTAAATGTATTAAATGTAAACAAAGATATAAATTATGGAGATATGCAAAAGAAAGTTCCAGATTCAGCGTATACCAATGATGATGATGCAAGTATTTTTTTCAATATTACAACGCTTATACATACAGTTCGTAAAGGGCCTCGTTTTGAATAGATTAACAAAAATATCAATACGGAATACGATTATTATAATATGAACGAATATAATCGTGAATAAACAACATATCCTCGATATTAAAGAAATAAAAGATTTAAATTTAATTAAAGAATATGTTTTATCATACTCTAATATGGATGTGATGATATCCTTTAATTTTGAAGTGTGATGGTAAGGAAGGTGTGGTGGGATGTGATGAAATGATTGTCATTTGGCAGAGCCATCGTTATTTTAAACGAATTAGAAATTCATATAATAATATTGGTTAAAAAAAAATCCATACTTTACTATACTCTTATGTGATGGTAACGTATTAGTACATACTTTGTAAGCCTCATAAATGTTTGAGTTATTTATTTATTGTCATTTTCCAGATATACTACGAACCAATTGTAGCTCCCAATTTTAAACATGTTGTAGTAAACGAGTCAGCGACAAATTTTGATGAGTTAAAGCATGGAAAACGTGATGTACAGACAGAAGAAGTATTCACAGCTAAAGATGTAGCTGCTCTCGAAGTTGTAGTTGATCTAATGAAGAACACGCTTCAGTATCAGCAGAAGAATGCACCAAACCCAAATGAAGATACTAACAAACCGGATAATATATATCTACCAACTACTCCTATAGATAAGTCAAGCAGAGCAACGAATGCAATCCAAGTCCATATTGCAATACCCTATATAATGTCTGACAAGAAACGCTCTTTAGGTCCTGTAAGAGTTAGAAGAGTCTTCTCGGCAATAATGTCCACGCCAGTCGATATTAAATACGAAATACACACATTCGAAGAAACCACTCCTACGTACGCGACCACTAATAAAATATTATCACCTGGACTGTATTTACTAGTGGATAGTAAGAATATGACGATGCCAAAAGGAGACTTCTTTTTAAAACCTATTAGAAGTGACGTATTATCTAATGTTACGTTTCAAGATTATAATGAATTTGTTACGCCCAGAATGACAACGATTGAAAATTCGTCACCTAACACAATAGTGGTGAATAAAGACGTTTTTGAAAATCTGATGCAAATGTACAATAAATGGACTACGATAAAGAAAGCCAAACGTGAAGTAAATAGCACAACTAAACCTAAATCGAATAAAATTAAGCAGGTTCTTGGCAATATTCGTTCAAAATTTGTCAAATTGAGACATATCGATTGGGAGGCAGTTAAAGATTATTTTGGTTATGACAGAGTGTGCAACTGTAAGTGTAAAGCGAACAAAACTATGTGTAGAGCGTGTGCTGCCAGTGACGCCGTTATGTCGGAGCTTATATTTGAATTCAACAACATGGCTAGTTATATGAATGATCATTGCACAGAGATTCAAACATTCTTCCGTATGAACCCCAGTGGTGGCCGAAAACTAAAAGATGTTGTGCGCCAGATGGAAAAGACATTAGACGACTACTACAAACAAGTTAGGGGTAAATGTCACGGACAAACGTGCAACTCATTTATGTATATGGACAAACGTAATATCCCTCCAAGTTATAAAATTGCTAATTATACTATCAGTGATTCGTTTCTTGATAATTTAGACACTCTCGCTAACGATTTACAAAAGGCTGTTGCTTATGATACTTGTAATAAAAATCTATTTGTAAAAGGCAGAGAATGTTTGGATGAAATAATTAAATGTGTTCCTGTGAAGCTCGTTGACAAACGATCGGATACAAATGATAAAAGAAATGGGAAATACGTTAAACAGGTCTACTCACTGGACAATATAAATGTGAACATAATATGCAATACTGACTACAGCACAGAAGAGGTTACCAATAGATATGCTTCAACAGATGTGATACATGACTTAGATAGTCTATCTTTTTTTCACAGTCCCGATGAGGTTAGACGGAGTATGAACAAACGGAAAGGATTCAAGCGTTTATTTGGGAAAAAGACTTGTAAGAAAATAAAGGGGTACAATATTGATAATGGAATAAATGTAACACCAAATATATTTAAAAAATCATCTAAAAGACAAATAATGAACGGTAATCAAATAGAGTCTCCGTTGATAGCTGATAGTGGGGGTTCCTTTTGGTATGATTATATCAAAAGGAAAACTCAGAAAGCGACCTCTACACGTGTAAATTCTAAAGAATCTGTTTCGATGCGTAAATCAAGTTTATTAAATAAAGCATTATCTAAAAATACGGAAAAAGACAAACAACAAAATAATGATAATATCTTATCTAACAATAAAGTATTGGACATTGATTCTTTAAGTAAAAATATTGACGAACTATCAAAGATAATGGGAGTTAGCAGTATACATGAAACAACACAAACAAGAAAAAGCAATGAACTAAAAACTTTCAAAAATATCAGCAAAACTGAAAAATCTACTTCTACAAGAACACCTAAAACCAAAACCTTTAAAAAGGCCACAAAATCAACGACACCTTCATCAAAACAATGGAACGCCAACGTTTCTGACTTTAAGGCAAAATTTGACAAAATGGGAGCTAAAAATAAAAATATACCTAAATCGAAGAAAACTTTTATAAATATAAATAATAACAAGTTAAGAACGAAAACAACGGAAAAACCTAAAAAGACTCCACCACAAAAAACAGCCACAAAATGTAAGAAAACAGAAACAAACCTATTTCAACGTCTAAAATCGGTCACTTCTGACTACCTGCACAAAATTCCATGGCGTTTCCCTGGTACCGGCAAATGTGGAACAAGCAACACAGAAGCAATGACTGAACTAACATTTTGTTCAGATCGTATTATAAGAAATCCCGCCAAAGCAGCTATTGAAATTGATTCTAATGGATATATATCTGATAATCATATAGAATCTACTAAAGAAGATAATACAACTGACAAACTAAAGGAATATTCAACAATACTTATAATTGACAATAATATTAATAATGACAAGACTACGAAAGCGAATAGAAACTTGAACAATAATAGCAAGGAAACACGAGATCTTTTACTTTCTGTTTTAAATTTTGAATCAGACCTCTTAAATGAAGAATGGGATAAATATGTGAAAAAGAAAAGTGTTCAAGAGTTCTTTGATTATTCCGTTATTGATAATGAGAAGAAACATTTTGATTTCACTATTCCTGACTCTGTTACAACACAAGCTCGTTTGTCTTCGTCTGAAACAACAACACCGTATGCTATTTCAAAAATAACGCAGGCTCCTGTAAAAATAATTGACAAGTTGTTATTAAAGCTTTTGATGAGAAAGTCTACAACAAATACGAAGGTAACAAATTTTTTAACAAACAATACAACCGACTTCTATACTACGGAAAACTTAAAAATAATTAAATATTTTTTTTTAGTACGTAGTTTCGAAGTCAGCGTTCATCTAATATATATAGTTATAAGATTTAATTACTAGTTATTTATTTTAATTTTTGTTACTATAATTATATTAAATGGATATTTAATCTAACAAAAATTAGATAGACCTTAGAATTTAGAAATTAAATAACAAAATATATTATAATAATAGTTTCAAAAATGCCATATGCTCCTCTCATGCTCTAAATGCACACGCAAACTCTCTCAGCGAAATATCAGCAGAATATAATGAAATCTCTCTGAGAATTGTTAATTTTGATGTGAAATTGTTGCTTCTTAATTGCCTGGGTATCTAATTTGTTGCTGCAGTTCAAAATACAGTATCTGACTTTGAATTTTTACCGTAAAGATCGGAATCTAGATCTACTAATTCTTATATGCGGCATAATGTAATCGCTGTGTAATTTTCGGGTTGTCGGACATTTCAAACCAAGACCGTAGACTAATTTAATTATTTCAAGGTAGTCCACGATGAAAAAAAGAAAACAACTAACACAATAAAATCTGAAATGATGAAAAGTAATCAACGAAATGTAAAGAATCGGAAATATAAGAAAAGATTAGAGAATGCACAAGGTATTTTATTGACTTTATAAAACATTTGTTTTGATTCAACATTTAAGGGTTGTAGAACTAGATATGGTTTTCTCTGGAATCACCACCGCCACATCCGTTTCTGCCTAATAAAAGCAGTCTTAAGCGCTGCTGTGCGTGTGACCCGCGTGGCCGAGCGGTCACCATACCGGTCTGACGCGCAGTGGGTCCCGGGTTCGTTTCCCGGCCAGACAGAAATATGAATGATGAGTTTAGATTTCTGTTCTGGGCCTGGGTGTTTGTGTATTCGTGTTTGTGTGTCCATGGTACCCACGACACAGGAGAAAATCCTATTGTGGGGCTATGAGTGTAGAAAGCGTGTGTGTGTGTGTGTGCTGTATTTTGCTTTGACGGGTCTGGTCAGGTTCACATACTTTCCAAGGCGCTCCAACTTAGTCGTAAGGTAGCAACGTGTCTGTATACGTATTTTTATAAGAATAAAGTAGCAAACGAGCATGCAGACCAATTGATGGTAAGTGGTTACTGTAAGCAATTGTGGTTCTATCTGAAGTCGATCACAGATGTGTTGCTACTCCTGAGGACTAAGATGGTCGCCTCATATATAAGTGAGCCGACTTACCAATAACACTTTTCCTTTCTTCAAGAGGCCACGGCTATATATGCGACCTCCCAGCGACAATCGAACACGTTTTGAACAAGCAACGAAAATTATCAGAAGTTGCTTTTGAAAATTATGTGAAACATATAAAATGTTTCAAGTTTAAAAAGGTCCCATATAACTTCCTAGTAACACTCCCTAACGAAATAGAGAGAGAAAATAAAGAGGAATACAAATTTGTACATAATTTCAAAGTACCTGTTAGATGGAATTGGGTTCGCCATAAGAGACTCATTAATAATTTTAGACCTAATGATGAATATATAAATAATTTCAAGAAAATTGGTAGCAAAGATAGAGAACACGCTACGAAATATTATAATTTTAGACGTGACATCAATACAAAACACTCAATCATGCGAAACAGAAGTAATAGCATACATTCCTTTGGAAGTATTAACCGTGATTATGAAAAGTTATGCAAAGGAGAAGATGGAATATATAGGGACTGTAATTATAGAGTAAAGAGAACCACTGATATATCTGAACTTATAAAAGGTTTGAGGAATCTATCACCTTTGCAACCACAAGCGGTAAGTAAAGAAAACTATAGTTACATATTATATTAGTATACGTGTTGGTGACCGCAGTGGGTTAATGTTACACTAAAAAACGCTGCTGCATATCTTTTCGATATCCTGTCGCCTCCTACGAAACCCACGGGAAGAGAAGAAGCAGTGGTATTCAAGGCCACGCAGTATATTCAGCTATTTATATCATTATTTAAAATATTTTTTGTCTCAACTTGTCTAAACACTTCTTCAGAGATATTTTTAAAAATCTTTCTTGGTGAACCTAGTGTATTATGATTATTTTTTTTCTAGTTCTAAGATAAATAAGTTCTAAGCTAAATTAGGAAGAGTAAAAATTCGTTATGAGCTATTTTATAGTTTGTCTATAACCTTATTACATATTGTTGACAAAATATTAAGCCTGAAAGGTTGTCGATTGGCGATCACGATTAGGTAGGCATTAAAAGAACAGGTGTCGCCCCCAACTAGGTGTCTTATTTACAATTCACAGGATGAAATATACGCAATGGTAGGAGATACGATATCTTTTGATTGCGATACACATGGAGCACTTGATCTCGATGGAGATCAGTGCCGATGGATGCTTGACAAGAGAGAGATTCACAGTAATGACAACGTGGATATTGATAACACAAAAGTTACGATAAAAGGTGTTCAAGTGAAGGATTACGGAACATATGTATGTAGTTATGTAAGTCCGGATATATAAATTGACTTTAAAATGTAATTAGTAATCACAATATGAGGATGTAATTTCTTTCCTGCCGATTCGATCCAGATGCACTGAATGTGGTCACGGCGAAACTGCAGTGGCGGGGACCAATGACAAGCACCAGTGGTAGATTAATCTATCTCCCCTACAAATAGCACATTATTCTTTTTTACGTCTTATTACACTGCAAACTTTGCACTATTTGTAAACCACAAATACTGCAAAGTTTGGAGTAACCATCGGAGAGTGGAGAGAACATTAAGTAAGCATTTCATTTTACGTATGCATTGACTTAAATCCATCTCTGATTAGTTCCTAGGATATTTTTACCTCTATTTCTAATTTTGGTGAACTTAAATTAAAATTTTTCGAATTCAAATTCTCCTTCAATTCAAAGAAATGTGGATCCGGCTGGATATAAACGTGATTTCTTCCTCCTTTTTCAAAGCCAGTTAAAAAGCTAGTCATTGGTTAAAAATAATATTCTTCCAGGACAATGTTACGATAAAGACCGTAAATCTCACTATTATGACTCTACCATCCTTTGATGTGGTCTTTCCGTGCATCTATACCTGTAACATCTGTTCTTACAAAGTAAGTAAAATGAAACTCCTTTTATCATTTACCCATTATTACACGTACTCAACCTTTTGTACTCGAGCGGCGCTGCTGCTCATATCCTGTGTCTTCCAAACTCAACGGATTTCCACTGTTGTCTTCAAGACCTCCATCCACCTGATCAAGGAGCAACTTACGTTTCAGCGAGTTACGTTACGTTTTCATAAGTTATCTGGAAATACCCATAACTCCAATTTTTTCTTCTTATGTCTGCCTAATATCAACTGTTCCGGTGTGGTAAGGGGAGATGTACTTATCCGAGGCGTTTCAATTTGGTCCTCAGGCGTAACGACGCGTCTGTGGCCAACCTCAGGTAAGTCACTGATCTCCTTACCTCTGGAGTTACAGATGTACAGGCGACAGTGGCCACTTACCATCAGTTGAAGACTTGTTCGTTTACTACTCCTTTTTTAAATTTTGAGTTTCCGTACCATGTATCGGAAGCCCCCCTAAATTTAATATATTTTTTATTTTTGTACACAATTCGAAAAACGGTTATCAGAATACACACACCTATCAATTTTCAACTCTGTAGTCTTAATAGTTTAAGAGTAAAATGGCCGTGACATACGGACAGACGGATAGAGAGACAGACGGAAGGACAGACAGACATGACGAATCTTTAAGGGTTCCGATTTTTGCCATTTGGCTACGGAACCCTAAAACTTGCTCAGGAGAAACTGCGGTGAAAATTTTCATCAATTCATCATATTTCAGGATCTCCGAGCGATGAGTGAACTTGGGCCAGTAATGACACGCGCGGTATGTGATCGAGAGTGCTCCATCAAGGTTACTGAACCTGCTTGCTTGAGAAACGAGGTGAGTTATCAACAAATTAGTAGATATGTATCATCAAGCGATCACCTTAGCCCCCTGGATTGGAAACGCGTTTATGATCGGCCCCAAGAACCTTTTGTTTCGGCAATTAAGGGACATTGCCTATAAAAGGTAGATAAGTAAGTACGTAGTTTCCTAATAAAGTACAATTTATGTTTTCCCTTTCTTTGTTTCGAACCCTTTTAGGTTGGAGCGCGTGAAGTCCGCGCAAAAAAATCATGAATCCTGATAATCTTTAAGGATTTTTAGTAATTTGTAGTAAGAAGCAAAAAAAGAGAAAAGTTCATTAGATCTACGTATGCTATCACTCCCTAAGTAAGGAATATAAGCAATAAAAACCTAGTTATAACAGAATCATATTTAATACAATTATTTTCGCGTATTTTATTTTTATCAAGTACGGAGGGCACCTTCAGGTAAGTCACTGATTTCACAAATGTCCTTGATCGGCACTGATCGCTTGCCATCAGTTGAACAGCGGACTTATTTACTACTTATATTTTAGGTGGACCAATCACTGCTTCGGTCACTGATCTCGCTAAAAATGGAACTGCCATCAAAATTAAGATGCGGAATGGAATGTAAACGAAACTTTTTGTGTTCTCTAGTGTTGCTCGCCGTGACCGCAGTACCGGCCATCCAATCTGTAGGAGGTGAGAGATGGGTTCAATGTGGTTCGACTAAGTTGGCGTCAATGTCACAAATATTATTTCTTGCATGTGTTATTGTAAACCGCTGCTGTAATCTAGATGTATTCTTTAAGTCCCTGTTGTTCCGACCAGACGACCCCTGGAGAACGGCAATCTGAATGTGTGGTCGCATATAGTCGTAAAGACCAGGCGGTGCGCTGAACTCAGCCACTCACCTGAATGGACCAACGCGCTAAGGACTCTCGTTGCGTTCCTTTGCAAATTTCAATTGCAGAGTCCTCTTCGTATCGTTCTAACATCTACCGTTCTACCGTTAAAAGGATTTGAAGTATTGGCCAGGTGATAGAATAAATATCGTTCGAACGGGGAGGTAACACCGTCTCACTTTCATATGAAGCAACCATCTTAGCCCTTGGAGTAGCAACGTATCTGTGATTGTCCTCCCCTGTTCTATATGAAATTGCTTACAGATTTCCATGAATACCAGTGACGACTTATCGTAAGGTGGATTCCATGCTAGCCTGTTAATCTTGAACTAACCTTGCTCCTTCTTCCAGTGGTCCTCGGTTACGATGGTTTTAACAAAACGTTGACAACTTCAAACGCTAAGACAGAGCCGACAGTAGTGACTCTCACACGTAGAAGAGGTTAGCCAAAGATCCTACATTTGTTTTTGAAGTAAAAGTTCTATATAATCGTTGCCATGAAACTCGATAAAACGAAAATGCGTTACAAAAGCAGTTGTCGGCGCTACAACTAGATGGCGTTGTACCCCTTTTTGAATCACACTAACGACTTTAGTTCGTAGCTTGTATAAAGTTTAATATATGCGAAATAAGATGTTGGAATACAGGCTGGAGTGATTACTTTATGATATCATTATTATCAAATTATTATTATCTATTATCTCCCGTAGGCTACTTTTAAGAAGTTTCACTGCTGCAGTGTGCAAATTGCACACACATTAATGTCTTTTATTTGTATTTTTTTGCAATTAAATATCTGAAAAAGGCCTAGAAGATACATAACTCTGTATTATTTTAAGATTCACATGATATCCTCACATACCATGAGCTGATAGCAAGGATGAACCCAGGGGATATAGATGTAGTGGTTAGCTGCCCAGCTGGATATTTCCTAGTGAAAGACCAGAAAATTTGTAGTAAGTATGCAAGTTCTTATTTCTTATTATATAGAAAAGCTAACGAGCATGCAGTTCATCTGATGGTGAGATCCCACTGCCGCTCATGAACATATTAATGGTCAATGACATGGTTAAACTACGTTCATCATACGAGGGAAAGTCAAAGAAACACGATAAATTAACGCTTTCTAAATTCATAGCTTCCAAATAATTAATTTTTCCTGTGTCCTGGGTACCATAAAAAATTAAGACGAATACACAATTCATAATTCAGATAGTCTTGACGGGAATTAAACCCAGAAGCCATTGCGTTTCAGACCAGTTTGGAGGATAGATAAAACATAAATATGTATGTATATAAATTTATATTTGGTGTGATAAGGCAAATTTACTTATCCGAGGCGTTTCAATTTAATCGTCAGATGTTAACGCTTCGGAGGACAACCGGTAACTCTGATATTATCTCAGGTTAATTAGGGACGTCCATAGGCAGCAGTTACTACTTAACATCAGATGGTCTGCAAGCTTATTTGCTTCTTCGATATTAAAAAAATATTTTTGTCAGTTATGTGTCCGGCAAACACGTGGTCCCGTGATCGTGACAACGCCTGTTTTTCCTGTCCTCCTGACGCGGAGTCAGGACCTGGCTCCAGCTACTGTTACCCTGCAGATCGACTGTCGCGTAGCTGCCGTGTAAGTTTCTAAATGTATCATTGACTTTACTTGACTCACGACAATAGTATATAAACTTTTATCTATTTATCCTTTTAGAACACCTTTTCTCACTTGTCCGCTCTGACTTAAGCGGAACGTGACACTTTTCCGTGCGTGCCAACGCAATGGAATATGGCCAGAAAGTATCTTGATTTGAGAGAAAAGACCCGACTAGAATGTCAATAATAGACTGATGACAAATCCCCCCCCTCCCCTTCACCTTAAATATAATCTCCTGACCAATATATGTATTTTTGAAAAAAATAAAATATATACTTTTTAGTGGCACTGGCTTTTATATTTCTATGCGGTTCTTGCGTGCCTGGCTGTCTGCTTGGCGACTGCGTTTTCCATAACACTGATACAGTACTTCAGACAACCATCTAACGTGAGATTTGCTGCCACCTACCGAACCGTTGGAGCCAGAGGATGTAAGTTACGTAAAATCATTTCTAAAGGTATATAATTAAACACGCCTTCTACACTTATAGCCTCACACTAGGATTTTCTCCTGTGTCGTGGGTGCCATGGACACACATACATGAATACACAAACACCCAGACCCAGAACAGAAATCTAAACTCATCATTCATATTTCTGTCTGGCCGGGAATCGAACCCGGGACCCATTGCGCGTTAGACCGGTATGGTAACCGCTCGACCATGCGGGTCGTCAAATATTATGTTAAGATGTTTGTTAAATATTATGTTAAGATGGTGTGTATCTGTTTGTTACGCAGCTGTGCAGAACAACTAGTTAGTCCGATTAACATGAAATTTTCCAAATATGATATCGCCAGCCGAATTTATTTTGATAATTCTGAATTTGTAAAAGGCTTCATAAAATGTAGCAAAGTACTTTAACGACTCAAAATCTGTTTGGTTCCCGCAAAATTCTATCTTAACGTGCTAATATTAATATTTGTAGAGCAAACGAGCTTTTCGGCCGGGATTATAATTTTCAAAATTTGTAATGTAATGACTATAATTTTCAAAATTAAAAAAATCGCGTAACTTCGGGTCCGCGCGAGTCGGGGTGCGAAAGATGATGTATCACTATAATTATACGAGTACCAAGACAAGTCTAATCTATAAAATTTCGTGGTCTATTCCATTAATTTATTAGAATTATACGTTTCGCCGCATTAAAGTTTACCTTGGAATACCCTTTTCATTGAATAGTAGTGCTTTTCATATGGAAAAGGTCGATAGCCGTCAAATTTGTTTTCCCTAACCATTGACTTCTTAGAAGCCTGTCTGACTCATTTACTATTGTAAGGAAAATATTGTAAATATAGGGTTTTTGATGACTTTCACGAATGTCATTTGACGACCCGCGTGGCGGAGCGGTCGCCATACCGGTCTGACACGCAGTGGGTCCCGGGTTCAATCCCCGGCCAGACAGAAATATGAATGGTGAGTTTAGATTTCTGTTCTGGGTCTGGGTATTTGTGTATTCGTCTTTGTGTGTCCATGGCACCCACGACACAGGAG
>DWNE01000895.1:0-24748 GCA_018249875.1 Cecropterus toxeus | reverse complement strand
TATGAAGTTGCTTACAAATGTCCATGGGCGGCAGTAACCACTTACCATCAGGTGGGCTGCTTGCTCGTTTGCTATTTGATATTTATAAAAAAAAATACAATAACAAAACGTGAAAGTCCCCCGTCATTCCCGTGTATGGAAAAAGATCAAATTTAAATGTAAAAAAATGAGTTTTTCGCAATTTTCAGCAAAACGGTAAGTTTTATGATAAAAATACTCCAGATTAAAACTCACCTGTATGTACCCAATATCCGGCCTGTAGCACACATAAGCCGCGAGCAACTCATGCAACACGTCGAAATATGGCCCGCCGGGCTGGAATATGCACAGATGTGGAAACGTCCGCGCTATATCCAACTGTATCAGCTCCATCGAACACTCGTCGCTGTAATCCAACAGGTTCGGGTTCGACTTCGAACAGCACTTCTTTGGTCCCGAGTCGTTCGACATCGATTTCAGGTTTTGCTCGCTGAAGTTCCTCGGCATGCCCAGTCTCGGCTTCTCGTCGGTCCTCTCGTCGGTTTTCGACTTCTCTAGTCTCTTCTGCCTTTCGTCGGTCTTCGAAAGCTTGTCGGTAATCGATAACCGGTCTTCTAAAGACAGTTTCTCGTTGGACTTTATCTTGACTTCTTTTTCCTCAGTTTGACAGCTGCACGAGGTGTTGTTGACTTTTAACCGCTTCCTCCTGAGCTGGGCTTCGTGAAGCTTCTGCTTCGCCTTAGCCACGTAGTCCTGGTACATTTCGTGGGTGATGTTCAGCTTGTTCTCGATGGCCAGCTGCCACACTTTCCCACGTATTGACGGCGGGAGACCACTCCACCACAACTCCAACGTTCGTTTCGCGTTTTTCCTGCAATGAACAATACTCATTTATAAATATATTTATTTCTGTTACAATTTTATTTATTTATGAGAGTAATTTTAACAGTTAGATTTATATTAACAGCAGTTTTTTTTTTTATATTTTGGTTTAAATTTCATGCTCCCAAAAATCGAAAATAGTGTATTAAATATTTAATAAAATTAACGTAATGAAAAATCATGTAATACTTAAAAATGTATGTGTTAAGTATTACATGATTTTTCATTCCTTGATAATATTGTGGAGACAGGTGTTGCTCTTGTTATTTATTAATGAAGAATACAAATACATTGAGTTTTACAAATATGTAATTATTCTGAAATGACGTCATTGAATGAATTGGGTTACTATTTTGATATAGGTTTCACCAATTAATAAATAACTTGACATGTGCTGGACACCACTTGCCGTATGGCACCAATCATTCTTTTCCCGCGAATGTTTTAGCTAGCGATTAATAGTCACAATCCAGGAAATGGGCCACAGCATGTTCCTGTATACTGTGACTATTATCAACATCCAGATTAGATCTCCATTAGACCAAAAAGGACTGATGTATGGGTATAAACCATTTCAAGTGTAATACAAAAATATTGTGGTAAACAAGCGTAGTACGTGTCTCTTCTATGCAAAACACGGTTAGCATTCAAAAGACAAACGTTATTGACCGGGAACAAAGAACTAATACAAAGATAGCGAGGGTATTAGGCTTGGATCCGCATTGTTCGAGCCACAATGCACGCGACCCCCTTGCTACTATACGGCGGCTAAACGGTGGATACTGACGGTTAACATAAACGAGATTCAGCATATTTTTTACTAAATGTAATTATATTTTCTAGTTCTTTGACGTTCTTCTAGTTCTTTGACGTCCTTCTAGTTCTTTGACGTTCTTCTAGTTCTTTGACGTCCTTCTAGTTCTTTGACGTTCTTCTAGTTCTTTAATACAACAGTTTAGCGCCTGTTCTATCATATGTTTTAGGGAATACTACTATAGGTAGTCACTACATTAGAGACAGGCCTAAAGCATAATGTAGTACGCGTTTTCAATGCATACAACTCTAAGCAACTCCATATTGAATAGTAACTCTACCTGAAGTCAATCACAGATGCGTTTCTCGCCCCAAGGACGAAGATACGTAAGAACACACACCCCAAACGTAAGAACTGCTTGACGCTCGCAATATTTGTGGTACCTCCCCCGTAAAACCGTTCTAGTTCTACTACTTTGACGTGACTTTATAAATAGGTTACGATGTGCATAAACCGCAAGACACGCTTCTCCGTGCAACATAACGCATGTGCGATCGACCTCCGGTACTATTAGTGTCATATTGGGATAAGTTACAGGCATCCACAGACGGCCGTAACCACTAAACGTCAAATGTACTACATGTCCTTTGTAATGAACTGAATTGTAGTAATATTCTATATAGTATGTAATGTAGTATGTTCTGTAAAGGATGTAAAGTAATAAAAGACAATAAGAATCAGGTTGATAGCTTTGAAAACCGGATCAACAACAATTTAAGATTTTATTATTTTTTTCTGGCCTATAAAAGAGGATCATCCATAAACATAATAAAAAGTTCCGCCGAACTATTACGAATATATACCTCGCATGTATTCCTAAAAAAAGATTGGAGGTTTAAGAAAAAATAGGAATAATAAAAATTTCAATGTTTTTGGAAAATTTTTGTCTGTTTGAATTTAACTGAAAGCCAAATTATACCTTGATTTAAAATTAGTATAATTAATCTGTCACTTACTTTAGAAAAAAAGTTAAACGCGGGTGAAAAAGCAGGACGCAGCAAGTTTATTCTATAAACATAGATACATATATACATAAATATTCTAGTAGCCGTGGCAATGGCCACGAGTCGTGATCGGATTCGTTAGCGGCCATTAACGCCCAGCGCGCCGACCATCTGGATGCTATCGGCTGTTATTTATGAAGAGCGTTCGGTAAATTGCTGCTAAAAGACTGTTTCAAACAATGGAGTACTGAACGTTACTTCAACATACGAAGTTAATTTAATTTACCAGTGTGGTCAGATGGCATGTAAAATCTCTTTAAATTAAAGGATTCTCTGAAAACTAACAGTGGCATAAGTTTGCTGGACTTTAATAGCCTTCTCACACTCTTGACTGCTTTTATTAAACCATCAGGCGAATACGGTTGTCGCAATGTTTTCATTTACCATTTAAATAAGAAACAATTCTACTACGTAGCTTACGCTTTCTACACTCTTAGCCCCAAAGATACTTCTTCTCCTGTCTTGTGGGTGCCATGGACACACACAAAGACGATTCCACAAACATCCAGACCCAGGATAGAAATTCAAATACATTATTTAGACATCGCCTGGCCGGGGTCCAACCCAGAAAACATTGCATGACGGAACGGTACGGTGACCGCTCCACTACACGGGTCGTCGATTATGCCATGTTTAATCCGCTGTAACTAAAAAATCCAAAACAATTTTTTATTAACATACATGTTATCCCAATCGGGCAGTATGGTCTGCGTCCACTCTCGCGCGTGCCTCGCCAGCCGCTCCTCCATGCGGAGGGACTCTTGCAGGCGTGCGTGTCGCGCCGCCGCCTCGCGCTCCACGCGCCGCCGCGCCGCCTCCACCATGCGTGCGTGCTCCGCCTTATGGCGAAGCGCCTCTTCTGTACACTTCGCTGGTAGGTTGGATGGTCTGTGAAAGAGCATGATTTCATTCATTTTGATGTATCCAATTATTATTAACAATACATTTTTATTTATAAAGAAGCAAGAGAACAGTCGGTCCAGTTGACCATCGAGTGTCGAGTGTCGTACCGAAATTTTATATAAATAATATGATAGTGTCAACAATGAATAAAATGGAATAAAATGAAACGTAAAGGTTAATTTAATACCCGTAAGGTCTTGAGTCTGTTTTAAATCATAATCAACTTGATAATATTGGTTTACTGCTAAGGCAGGAGTAAGTGGTAAAGCAGGAAAACACAAGAGTAATGAAACTTTAGTGATTTCCTTTCCATGGGGTTTTGTTTAAAAACATATAAAAAAGACATACATATTATAAATATATACCTTCACAGCACTTAAAGACAATGAACAACAAGTTATCGAAGGATGATGATGCACAAACGCTTGATGACGCTACAAAGATATTTTTACTTACGGAAACAACCAACATAGGTTTGTTTACCTTATCTAAAAATGACCGACTTAGTATTATAATAATAATCATAACCGATAATGACGGAAAACGGATGTTTGCGCGACAATTGATAAATAACAAGTTATCTAATAAATATACGTATTATATCTTATCTATAAACAATCTACAATTTACATAGATTGTTGCTAAGGGCTAGGGACGTAACTGTTCCTAACAATAACAAGAGATAAAGGATGTCTGTACAAAAACGATAATGTTGATGACTATCAATTCACGTCCTAAAAAACAGACAAATAGGGATAAGATTAAATTAAATAGATAAAATATTACTAAAACAAATAAATAATAGTCATGCGCGGTACAACGACAAAAAAGGCTTACAGACATGTCCAACACGTTTCCTTGTTATTATTTAAGGGATAGTCAGACATTAAACTGAGATCTAGATACAAAGCTATCATCAATATAGCTAACTGTACCTAACAGCGCTTGGAATCAATTTGTAAATGTACGAGTGTAACGCGAGTGGGTGAACCGAGGGCGGTAATTGTCGCAGGAAATTCCCTGGTATCCTGTGGTATGTAAATGGGCTATCCACTATGCGACTTGTTCGCAGTGCTCGTGACTCGACACTGCTGCCGATTGCACGAAGTCGGTCGCCACCGATCGTTAGGGACGATGAAATTTCCATTAGAAATGTTTAGATCTTTCGTATAAGCTTATTTTTTTAATTCAGTATATTTACGGGGCAAAAATATGTAGGCAACAGCTCATTTAAGTTGTTAATAAAAAACATTTCTATAGCAAGTTAAGATTTCTAGTGTTCAGAAATTTCGATAGTATCAGCATATAATAAAATACAAGCTTTAGAGCAAAAACAATAACTTTGTTCTTTAAAAACATTCATAAAGCTTCTTACATTGTTATGATTTTTTTTCTATAAATACATTTCACAGTATTTTGTATCGTACAACCCTACTAACATGAACATTTTTTACTTAATCAAAATTGAGCACTTGTTGTAAAATTCAAATTATTTCATCTTTGGTTATTGGTTTATGTTCCCTTACAGTTCTGAGAATTGTATACAAAAGCCCTCAGTTCCCATCTCTGGCAAATTCCCTTCGATGAAAGTGGGTACTTCAAAGTGGAGAGGCGTTATTGAGTTACCGGCTCGCTCCCGGCGGTCACGGACAGATTGCAACGAGGACGCCGTAAACATACCTCAGCTTAATACATTTCGTGGTAATAATTTACGTTAAATTAAAGTACTAGGGATGGAAAAAATAAAATATACAAAGTAAGAAAAATGTTTAACGGTTTTATTGAGATTAAGGATAATAATGATGTTAATAATGTGCTAAAAGCTAAAAAATAATTTGATAGATCCCAGGATCCCAGATCACACCATTCGCCTTATCAATTTAGTGAATTGGTCAGACAAAAAAAAACGATTACAATGATATATATCGTATTAAATTGCATTGTCATCAAAACTAAGTGTGTTTCAAACATCAGATCAATCAGTCAAGATAGAGGATCAAATTTCAATTACTAAATTTGACCCCAACAAACAAATACACAAAGCAAGCAGTTTCATTCTGCTTGCTTTGTGTATTTGTTAATGCCGTAATACCTATGATATGACGTCATTACAATTCTAGAATAAATACATGTATACATGTTGTTATGGTAGAACCAAAGTAGTTCGACCGGGGAAGTACCACTGCCACACCTATTTCTAGCATGAAGCAGTTCTTGCGTTTCGGTAGAAGGATGTGGTTGCCGGCTCACTTTTATATGAGGCGACCATCTCAGTCCTCGGCAGTAGCAACGCATCTGTGATCGACATCGGATAGAACCCCTGTTCTATATGAAGTTGCTTACAAATGTCTCTGGGCAGCAGTAACCACTTACCATCAGGTGGGCTGCTGGCTCGTTTGCTACTTCATGTTTATAAAAAAAAAATGTGAATGTAAACATACACTTTTTTACTTAGGAAATATTGGCATACTTCTATTAATTATCTTTGTGACTTAAATATCCGCTTATACCTATGAATAGTACGGATGATTGGTTTTAACAAATTACTCGTAGCAATCATATAAAAAACTAATTAGTGTGATATTATTGGATGAACTCAGTATTAATAGAGAGACTTGATATGAACACGTATACTTAAAAAAATCTTAATATGCATTTCACTCATAGCCTCCTAACTGAAATTTCCTCCTGCGACTGTTACGTACAAGACAAACACTTAAACAAATATCCAATCTTAGAACAGAATCTAAATTCAACACTAAGGTCTGACCGGGTATCGAACTCTAAACCAAGTATGTAAGACCGGTGATCGCTCAACCACGTCGCCAAATGGATAGAAGAGAATACCTATAAACTATAAGTTATAATATTATAGGAAAGTATTTGTGCAACTCGTAAATATTCACATAATTAGAAAATATGCCGTCAAATTCATTGCAAGGAGAAATCGCAGTCAAAGTTAATTAATCGGATAAGAGCATTTAAAATATTCTGAGCCAAATGAGTTTCGCGTAATAAAGAAATACGCTTATACAGTTAATTATGCAAAAGAATTACAAGACACAGTTATTCAACATGAAGGAGCTAAAAAGCTATCAATGCAATGAATAAACATTTATTCATGTTTGGCCTCTTCACGCAAATGAAATACTGTATATAGATTTCATTATACACGGTTCTATTGTGAGTTCGTTTTTGTGAGATTACAAGTACGCTTCGATATATTGTTGGATATATCAATACTAGAGGAAATCGGTGGATTTCCGCTATTGTTGTAGAGATTTCCCGTGTAGCAATAGTTTCCGTATATCTTTATAATTTACAGATTACACTAACTATTTACTTTGAGACTGACATATATTATTAAGTTATTTACTTTGAGACTATTTTTACTCATTTAATTATTTTATTAATATGAAGTAGCAAACAAGCAAGCAACCCACCTGATGGTAAGTGGTTGCTGCCGCCCATGGGCATTTATTAGCAAATTCATATTAAACAGGGGTTCTATCTGAAGTCGACCACAGATGCGCTGCTACTCGCGAGGACTGAGACGGTCACCTCATATAAAAATGAGCTGGCAACCACACCTTTCCATCGAAACGCAAGAAATGCTTCGCGCTAGAAAAAGGTGTGGCGGTGGTACTTTCCCGGTCGAACTACATTGGTTCTACCACCTAGCTAACACTTACCGATACACTTACCGATATAATATTAAGTTGAGACTATATACTTGCAAAAGAAAAGCACTTTTAAACGGAATTTATTTTTGAATAGAAAACCTATGATATTCCTTATGTGATCATTACACAAGAAAGAAGAGATTAGAACTAATATATAATATCAATCTAATAATCCAAACCTAAATTGAATATTACTAAAACATACCTACTGAACTGAGATGAAAACTGTTACACCGTAAGTCAAATTAGAAAACTGGAGTGCATCAGAGCACACGAGACGCAATTTCTAAACGATTCGATGAGCAATATTAATATTAAGTTATTGACATTGCACGATATTGGACTCTCAGCAAAAGTATTGCAGATTTCAGAATTTTCGTTAAGTAAGGAAGCCTTAACAATGTTCATCTTTTTATCGTAGAGCCTATCTACTAGACTGATTGTTTATTGAAACATCTCTCTTATACACGTTTAAAAGAACCTGCGTTATGTAACTTTTCTTAAGATTTTTTTCCGCCACAAAAATTTAAATCATTTTGGTGTTGCATAAAACGGATTTATATTAATTAGACATGCCTACAAAACTTAATGGACTGGTATTTATAATTAACTCCGTGACAAAATGCGTAAACGTAATCGACGTACTACCTAAAGAAAAATCACGTCCGGCTCGGAGGACCAAACATGACAAGTTTTTACAACAGTTTTTCTATCGGGAAGTAAGGAATTTCCATCTTTACTATTACCGTCACACAAAGACGGACCGCATGTACCAAGCCCTGCTGATCATAACAACAAAAGCTTAGCGTAGCTACAATTTCACTTTAGTAGGTAAGTTGATAGTAATTACATAAACGTCACACGGAGCGTGACACGGGCGTATGGTGAAAACCACACGTTTATTGGGACATTCTATGTCGGTCAAACTCCTCACCCACAAAACTCGTGACTTAGACGGAGTTCAGATGTTTGTTACTGCTATGTGGAAATCAACTACATAGAGACGTATTATGACACACATAATACGTAACTCATAGACACATTATACGTATACTTCATCTATTAATAATCGCATAATGGAAATACAACCCAGGTTGAAAATATTTTATATTTTTGTATAATATTTTTAGTAAATTCTCCTTTGGTGTACTTTTAATAAGTCTATTATACATATTTAAATATTTTCTAATAATCAGGTAGTAAAAAAATAATAATGAAACGCTATAGTTTCTTCCATTTAGTGATTAAAATTAACAATTCTAAGCAACCTCATTCCAACAAAACAAAGAAATTTGTCCGCAGTTCAAAGTACTTGTGAACTGCGGACTTTATATCTCGGAAAAAATACGTTAAAAATAAACTGTATTTTCTAATACGGGTCAAAAGCTTCACCTGAAGACCAGTGACCTTACGACGGAATAAGGACTTGTTACGCTGACCCGTAGATAATAGGTTGTAACGCCCAATTTGAATTTACCGACGTTGAATTAATTACCTGACTGAGTCAGAAGAGCATTGTTTTTCGAGCGTATGTATATATGTATGTGTGTATGTATGTATATTTGTATGTATGTTACTCTGTATGTACGTCCATTTCTTTGGCACGCCCTACGGCTTGACGGATTGTGACGTATGATATATCATTACAATCGTCTCAGTTTGGAAAGTGATATAGGCTATATGAATTTAAAAAATGGCGCCTGCGAATAGGGGAAAAAGGGAGGGAAGGGACGACTTATTATAAATCAGAACAATATGGGTATCAAATGAAAGCTAGTAAATAGGCCATTCTAAATATACAGTACTTTTACTTAATTTGACATAATCTCATATAAAGCGTTAAATGGAATATATCATTAGGTACATACAAAAAACCGTATAAAGCAGTCGGGTTTCCGTTTTAATATTTCTAACAATGTTACTAATTTTGTCGAGAATCTCGGCCTCTACATGTCGGCCAAGCCACTCCTAGCTAGGGACTTATTAAGGGCCATTTATGTGGACGTTGACCTACAACTTATGAGTTTCGGCCCTATTTAAGAACATGACATGTCGTTAATGTTAAGGGTCGTCTATCGAACGATTAACGTTGATGACATTTTGACTGTGACGATGTTGTTACAGTGGGCATTTGAAATTGTAAATTGTTGATTCTGTGTGCGCACGTCAGAGTTGTGTGTGAATGAATACATTTTAATTAAAAAATGCCTTTACAGACACATCCAAATGTGTCTGTTTTAATCTGTCATATTATTAATATCATTATGGTGACTTTACATTAAAATAACTGGCGTTTTATATAATTATATCCGCAAAAATAAAAAAAATAAACTGTGCTTAACAGATATGTAAACTGAGAGAAATAAAAGTCTTTGGCTATCTTTTGTAGACTATATATTATATATCTTTTTGTTATCCTATTTGAAACGACTAAATGCAAAAAATAAAATAATGAGTAGTGTCCCTGAGGAAATCATAGGATATTTTTACAGTTAATAAAAACAACAGCTTTATGCATTACAAGCTCAGATAAACAAAAAGTAACATGTATAAATATTGAAATACATATCTATATCAAAATTTGACGATTTGGTGATGAAAATTTGACCATTTTCGCATACACATAATAAAAATTAAAAAATATATATCAGTAGGCCTTTCGGGTGACTTGTCACTTTTTTTGCCGATATTAACCAATTGAAGAAAAAAAAGTGCTCAAATAAAACTCGACTTCACATAAAATGTTCTATCATATTCAAAGTCACTTCCATAAGTTTCAGTTGTGCTCTAATATTACATAGAGGCAGACTTCCTTTTTGTTTGGTTTGAGGTAATCAACTTCATGTATAAAGTAATCAAATTCATATTGTGGCCGATCCCTTGTCACCTTCATTGCCTTAGCGTGTTGTCCCCATTTCACCTTGAAATAGTTCTACTCATTAGAACAAAGTTTCCGTAAGCGAACAGGCGATTAATTAGTAACATATTCCACCTTCACGAAGCTAGCCTAATTTATGAGCATATTAATTGTACTGATGCCATAAAAAGACATCGTTCTTAGAATTGTACGGTAGATCGAATGATCCGGCTTGAACAGATGAATTCATTCTAGAGTCCCTAAATTGATACCTAACTGGATGCTCAATCGGCTCGAAAAAATACGGGAATAACTACCAACATAAAGAAAACAACAATATCAAGTATCAACTCTTGCCTTGCCATTGTTAGGCACTAACAATCTTTTGAGAATGAGTGATTAGTCCTACGCTTTGTTTAATACTTAACCCGTTAGCTATTTAAAAGAGCACACTAATGTGTAAAGATTTCTCCAGAACTGTATCCCTTCAGCTTTTAAAGAGGAATTTTTAAAACACGCCTGAAAATCTAACATAGACAACAGACATCCAGCATCACCAGTGAAAAAACATTATATAAAGAAGCTTTTAACGCTTTTAAACTTAAATTCTTGTCATGTTCCTAAACAGATTACCGTAAACATAAATATTAATAACGGCAGCTGCATTGGCGGAGATAAAAGATGATATTACGTTATCTACATCGTAACATTTAAATGGGACATAAGAATTCATGAGCACGTCCATGGGTCTATAAAGCGGTGACCCCTGGTCCATGGGGCGTTGCACGGAGATTACATCGGCCAGGGGCTATTGAACTACTGGTTAAGAAGTGAAGGGTCTAATATTAATGATTACCAGTAAAACGTTGATTAGTCTTGGGGAGATTTATCGCGATTTTCTCATAATATACATATATAACATACGGTTACATTGCAACTCTTTCGAAATGAAGTCTTTGTGGAGTTTTGAATTGTGAATTATTATGACATAAATAAACGAGATATATAAGAAAGTTTTTGATATTTTATTCTATCTACTTTTCGTTTGCGTTTATTTCTTGATTAATTCTTTCTAGCCATCTGTTATATAAGCCATTAGTAGTAACAAAGATAATATCTTTAAATATTTTTTGTATGTATGCGTAACATGTAAATACCACTTGAGTTATTTTAATAATTATAAGACTATCATTTTCATAATTTGTATGTATATGTATTATGTGTATGTATATACATGATATAAATTAAAAGCGCTCTTCTGTTAGTATGGCGGCATTAGGAAACTTAGGTAACGTACATAATTTCACGTGCACCGACGTTCGGTATTCATGTCGTAATATGTTTAAATATCTGATACCTGCGGGCTACTAAAGTTGGCGTACTTACAAGAGAAAGTTATAACGTAATAGTTAAAAAAAATTGCATCAGCTTATTTTGTATAATTTTAAATAAAATTATAGCGGATTGAATTATGTGAATTCACTTTTAACATATTTTTGTTAAACAATCAAAAACGAAATCTTTTGAACAAATCATTGCGAAGTGAGATATAATAGAAATAGCTTATTACAGACTACGCTTCGTCTCGTATAATTGGCTCAGGGACTTTTGGCACTGGATCTCACTGGATCACGAGAGGAACTGTGCCCGAAAAATTGGAAATTTTAAGTCGTCATTCTAATAAAGAGTTGACAGGCATGAAAATATTCCAGAGCATTGTAGAAAACTTTATAGTAGAAATACATTCAAAAATGCACACTCGAAATAATCCAAATACAACCAGTAATATTACTGCACAACATATAAAATCTTAACAAAGGATTGGTATGTGAAATGTATGTATGAATTTGATATTCATAATCCGGTTGACTGACAAACATGCGATAAGGACCATTATTCGAGGTAACTGTAAAATAATATTTTAAATTTTTAAATTTAAAGTAGCGTACAGCCATGCAGTCAACCTGTTGGGAAGTCGTCACTACCTTACGTGGTTTACTGTAGCTCTGTATTTTGCAATATTGATCCGTCCCCACGACATGAGAGGAAATCCTATTGTGGGGCTATGAGTGTAGAAAGCGTTTAAGAGTTTATTCAAATTGAACGTAGTTACATACATTACATACATACATTTGCTTAACGAGTACAAATGAACCTATATTATTTGTGGCACGTTTTATTATTTGCTAATATCGTAATCTGAAACCAAAATATTCACCGAAGTCAGAAACTGTCCCTGATCACAGAAATCTTGAAATGTTTTCTCTCAAATATTATTAACCATATTTCTTTACAAATGACCCCTACGAGAAAGCTGTTAGTCACATAAATTCGGTATAAAATGCTTTTAAGTTTCCTTGGAAATGTAAATGATTTTAAGTCGTAAATATTATTTGTGAGCGCCATAACATAAAATAGTTTGCTTAACGAACATACTCGCTCGAACTCATAATGGAGGAAATCGGTTTGAAATTTCAGCGCAAACATGTAGATTTAGTTTAATTATATTAGTTCAAATGTAACTAAATTATCAATTATTTATTAATATCCGGTGTATTTTATGTTACTTTTTCACCTGACTGCGTCAGAAGGATGGTAGTACTTTTGAAGCGTACATATCTATAACTTTAGCCCAAACAACTTGCTGTTTTTGCAATATAAAGCGTTATTAATCTTAAGTTACGCTGGTAAAAAATATTTATATGTTGATTATTCTTTAATTTTTGCTTTAAAACTTACCGATCATGCTGTATAAGAGCTATTGAGCTAGCGACAAGATCTTCGAACTGTTTTTCGCTTGCGGAGCTTCCCTGCCTCTTATGATGATGCGGTGTGTTCGTGACTGAGGAAGTCGGGGTCAACGTCTTCTGGGCTTCGGACGTTAGGGCCTTGGCAGCCAGGTTGCCACTGGACTTACTGCCGAATATCTTCCAAGTCACGCTAGGTGTGGTGCTAGGTGGCGAATCATGGCTTTTGGAAGACGAGCTACTCTTCCATGGGAATACACCTCTGCAACAATTAAGAAGAGGAAGGTTAGTGTTGATGTCACGAATAAGTCTATAACGAAATCGCCCTAACGCATATTTTCTGATAAAAAAAATAGTAAATGTAATAGTAAAAAGATATCCTGAAAAATGCACATTAGAGAAATTCAATGTATCATGTGAAACAGAAATAATACGTTTGTGGAAACACTTGAACGTTTCACGTCACGTGTGTTTCCACCAAAAAAATTATACGATAAGATGTGCTAACCAAACGTGAACCGAATTAGAAACCTGTTAACCCACTTAATACTAAACATTACCAGACAATAACAATGCAACACAAACAGCGATTTACTAATAGGCCATTACGAACACACTTGAATAACTGCATTCAAAGCGTCGTCAGCGATTCTTTCCGCGTAATTTCGAGAGCATAATTCGAAGTTAACTCCGCAGACCTTGCTTCACACGTAATTACTGCGGAGGGCATTGAACCACTCGAGATGGAAATGCTTTGAGATGGAAGGAAATTGAATCGGAAAGCGGAACCAGACCTAATGTCGAAACAATGAAAAGTTATGTCACACACGAGAAATTTCCTTACAAAAAAGTTGTTTGTCACAGTACCTATATTTTGCACTTATTGCTATTATAAAAAACTGATTATAGGCAGTGGTAGAAACATACCTATCTATTTTCATGACAATATTGGGCGTGCGCGAGCGCAGACGTTCGTCCGGAATGTCATTGTGTGATAATTTACGCTCATACGAGGAACATGGTGCGTGGGTGGAAAATGTATGATAAATTGCAGCAATTGGCAAATGTGCTCCAGTTTACACACCATATGTTGCGAGTGTATTAGCCTTAACAATCCGGAACGTTGTTTTTCTATAATTTACTGATTTCACGATCACTGAGTACGTAAGTTCTTTCAACAAAATTGGTCACTTCGCACAATTCTACTAAACCACAATTTTGTACACGAGATAAATTCTGAATGGAACAGTTCCACTTAATAATCGTCTTCAGCCGAATGGTGCATGTGTAATACAAGTACCAAATATATTCGAATAACAATTAAATAGTCATGAAGCGTGTTACTACGTCAAATACATATGCGTCCTTCATACATTTATTTGCGTTGTTCGTTATCGATTTATTTGCGACGGAATATGACGTTTAATACAAAGGAATAAGATCCATTGTTAATGTATATCAACAAACAGAAACCTCGCCTGTCGCTTCTAAATATTAGATAGATAACAACAAAATTATGTGTAATAATAGACACCTCTTGTATCATATTTCAGCTACCGCATAGCGATGATGGGGGCACCAATTCCTTTCATATGGATACATATCGAAAAATTAAAGAGGTGAAGATCATAGTTAAGAAATAAAAATATGGTAAACGCATGAATAAAAGTTCTCTCATCCACTGCAATATTTATCACAATAGAATTCATCTTTAAAGAATCTTAGACGAAGAGTAGAACCAGTGTAAATCACTATGATGAAACCAGTGTAATTGACTAAGAACTCACCTATTTCTAACTTGAAGCAGTTTTTCGAGTTTTCGAGCGGTTTCGAGTGTAGTTTCTGGCTCACTTAAAAATTAGGCGATCATCTCAGTCCTCGGAAGTAGCAACGCATCTGTGATCAACCTCAGATAGAACACCAGTTCTGCATGACGTTGCTTACAGATATCCATGGGCGGCAGTCACCACTAACATTCAAGTGGTTTGCACGCTCAGTTGCTTTTTTAATCTGATATAAAAGATTCCAGTAAGTAATGGAAATGACAAACATAAAGAATCATCATCTCGAAATATATCCTTTCGAACCAAAGTAAATTTAGAAACCACTATTCTCATCAATTATATTCTTGGAGACGTCAAAGATACTGGCTGAATGCCAAAGACTTATCTAAAAGCCCGATAACTGAATGGAATACAACTTGGTATAGACTTTTGTACAAACAATTTCCACGATTGACCCCAATCACGCCTGACAGGAAGAAGAGATGGGGTCACGGATAGAAAAAAACTGGTACAATCGATTTATAGATACTACACGTTTAGTATGGTATCAATGTATGGTTATAGTCAATTAACGAGTCATTTTAAAAACTTACTATAACATCGCCTCAAAGCTCATCGTTTAAGCTTTGAGGCGATGTTGTAGTATTCGTGTCGGTTTAAAGAACTCATTGTAAAAATGAAATAAAATAAAAGACAAACAATTGGGATCAATAACAATTGTGGATGCTAACACACGGTGTTTTTATATTGTTAATAAGCGTGTGTAGGTATGATATTATTTTCCTCAAATCCAGATATTTCCAACTTATGACGTTCTAATAGAGGAACAGATCGATAAACTTCTCATTAAGAACTTTGCTATCTACATAATTATTATATCGATAGAAAGCCTAACACCCTCGCCATAAAGCTTCATAACAATTCGACAATACCATTGTTCAAACCGGCAAGAACAATGCTTACCCAGCCAGAGTTAAAAACCCATTCATACAATAGTGGGTTTTGCGTAACTCGGCATTTCCATCGTGTTTCGGAGACTAATCCGAGCGCACTCGCACGCAATAAAAACAACGAGAACCGTGCGCCCGCGCCGGTGCCTGTCCGCGGCTGGTACGCAGTTGCGCACGCGGCACTATCAACACGACTAGGGTTACCGACCATACATTAAAATATACTAATGTACGTTATTACTTGCTCCTAGCGAAAACGGGTACAAGTTGTAATTCCGTCCGGTTAAGGTCTGATTTAGCTAATGGCTAGAATCAAACTTAAACCCTATTTTACTAGGGGCATAGATTTTGGGGTAATTTTACTCTATACTTTATGAGCACAGTAAAGTAGGTGAAAATACTTTATTTTGTATGATCTTGGATTTAAAAAAAAAATTGTCAAAAAGCATTTATACGTAAAACAAAATCAAAGCGAATTAAACAACTCCAAGCTTGATGGAGGTTTCGTCTTTGACCACCTTACGAATCAAAGCATATTAAAAATGCATTGTTTCGATTAACATATGAATGCGATGTCTCAAATTTCAAAAGCAAAATCGGATATCGGATAATATTGAGTCAAATTTAGGATAATAATGTACTTTATTTTGAAACTTCATTCTTTTTTATAACCAATCCACCAACCAGTCAACTTTTATAACCAGTAACAATATACTTTAATTGCTGAGACAAGGTGGCAACCCTACACACGAACCGCTGTTGACTTATTATCCGACAACTTCAACTCTGGCGCATTTGTATTCGTCGAGAGTATACAAATAACCTTGGAGGTCATATTTGTTATTGCGATTGTTAAAATTATAAATATGTACAGTATCAGGCGAGACAAGACAATATAAGCGGGTCGAAACACACAAATTAACAATAATAAAATGATAAGGATATCAAATCATAAACAAACCATCAAAATAAACAAAGGAAAAGAAAGTTACAATTAATTAAAAGATGAAAGCTATGTTGAGTTCATTATTATACGAATATGTACTGAATAACTATCCTGTTCAAATAATCACAACTATAATAAAGAATGATCGTACTGATTCATTCAAAATGAAAGCCACAACGATATCTGTCATGGAGATATTTCTATGCGGTATACAGATTGCATTATTAAAAGATCATATTCGAGTAGTCACGTAATACCCAGACTCAATTGAACATAGACAATTAACTTCAGAACTGGTTCTCAAGATGTACTCCCGGCCCCGAGGTAATGCATAATGTATTACGCTATTCTATCCGTGTAACACACCATTATTTGATTGAAATCTTGCACCGCATCTACATATGTACGCACAAATCGCGATTTGGGCACATGTGGTAATTTTGTGACTACAAATCAATTATAATTGTATCTAGAGCAAATTATTTGCGGTTTAGGCTAAAGTGATTCAATTAACCACCAATAGTTGTTTACAAACAATACAAAACATATACGATAAAGACGTGAATATGTATTCCAAATTAGTAAACGGTCTATGATGGATATTATAAGCCAAAACATTTATATTTTAATGGCATAGTTCACTTTAGTTACATGTAGGTATACTAATCTTAAATGTTAATATCTATACTATTGATTTATTTTTATATTTACATAAATGTAGTTTGGTTGTTTGCACGCGCTAATCTTAAGAACTACTAGAAAAATATTTTTTGTTGAATATTACATTTATCGAGGAATATTATAGGCTATATAACATCACGCTATGTTTGTATGTTTTTTTCTTATGTAGTTACCGGTGAAACCGCGGGACATACCTAATTAAGAAAACGTAAGAGTTCGTATGAAAAGTTCTTACGGAAGCGAATAGAAAATAAACTTTCATCTACATATGTACGTAAGATTTTCTTGGCTTCGATCGATATTTACCTATTGTCCGTAGATTGTTGAATAAGCAATCTATGACGCTCCGCATACCAACAGCCATTTTCCCTTGTTATCATCAGCAGTAAATTATTTAGTACGTGGAGAGAATTAACGTCATCTCATTGTTTCCACGCGCTGTTATAAAGCACTAATTATATTAATCACATATTAATTCTCTTAACATTTCCGCCGTTGTTATATATTACGTAACAACACCTGGTGTATTTTCCCATAATTACATCTGATTATAATAAAAACCCAGGTTGAATTTAGTTCTACTATTATCACTATAATTATAAAACGAACGTATTTGTGACAAAATGAAATTTAAGTAATAATTTCTAAAAAAATTCAAATTAAGTGTTACAACATAACGATATTGCCAATTTTTAACCAAATTTTGGAGCAAAAACAAGAAAATACATCGGAAATAAACCTAAATATTTCTATTGTAAGTAATAAATAAGTATAAACTAAGCAACAATGATAGAAAGCAGGCCACTCGAACGGAACAGTATTATTAAAACACATTTAAAGTAATGACTAAAAAATAATTTTACGTCAGTTCGACTTGCGAAAACAATTTATGAAAGCCAGGCAGTCGTGAGCAATACTAGGCTGCATGCAGCAATCATACTGTATGTAAACTATTAAAAATAACCTCAAAATGTGTTAGATTATAATAACGCTCTAACTGAAAACTCTTCTGCGTTTAATATCCAACAATTGTAATAATATAAACGGTAATCAAAATAAAAGTACAATAAACAACACGATTTAGCAGCTAACTAGAATTATTGTACACAATTGTACAATAGCAATTATATAAATGACAATTATAAGCAAAAGCAGAAACAAAAGACACGATTTTAGTTGCGCTGCTAACGAGTCATATTGTACACAATTATACAATAATTGCAGTTGCGACGTAATAAGAGAAAGAAAATATTTTTCAATTCCGTTTTGGCCATTGTTAGGAGACCTTCACCGATTGAAGCCAATTACGTGAGGCATTTAACACTAGCAATATAATATTTTAAAGTATAGTTATGATTACGAAGTCCATTGTCCGATCCTCACGGTTTTTAACCGACTTCAAAAAGGAGGAGGTTCTCAATTCGTCTGTATTTTTTGTCTAATTGACGTGAATCCCTTAGTCATAATCGAGATAAGTGTATCCGTCGTACAAAACCACGTCGAAAAACATGCACCATTCTTGTGGAGGCACGAAATAAACTTAGGAATGTGACCGCTCACTCACACATACAATAAAGACATAAATCAACTTATCGCACACACAGCGACCATATTTCTAACTAAAGTTCAATATAATTATTGATAATTATGGTAGCATAAACGTCATTATCAACATTATAAATATCAGAACTATGACGAAGCAGAATGGTACTTCAACAATCCGAATGTTTGCCTTTATAATCGTCCAGAATATTTATCATAGACACTTTGTATTCAATAACCGTAACCTTAACCCGTGAAGGGACGTCTGAGCCATACGAAATTTCGTCATGGTCGGCATGGGCACGAGCACGATGTATTAACAGCGGATCGAAAGCATTCAAACCACGCCTCTGCCCATCAATTGTTGCATTTATCGCATTCCATTGTACGATCGTGACCTTCTAGCGATCGTTGAATATTGTATTGCACATCGACGCTTGGATGTAGGCATACATTTTTGATCTCCCCAAACATTTTAAATATTATTTAAGATCTTATTTTGATATTGTTCAATTATATACGTAAATTAATTGGCAGATAAATTTCAATCAGTTAACATACAAATGTAATTTTCTGTTTAATAATAATAACACGTAAGTAGTAAGTGATTTACTATATTCAGCACTATCAATTCGGTTCATAAATTATTAGCTTTAACTTATTTTGTGTGTTGACTTTTAACGATCACACTTAAATTGTTTCCACGTAAACTTCACAACATTTATAGCTTTACAAAAATCTCAAATATTATAGCATAATAAACTTACGTCACGTAGTTGTTATTACAGTTGCATGGCTTTTTATCAGCAATCTGATGATAATGATGACCTTCGTTTTAATGAATGTTGCAATTCTACGATAAAATAACGATGGACGTGATACCATCATTATAGAAAATTACACCCTCCACGATACTGAATGCACCAAAGCCTGCTCGCGGGAAAATTATTATCGCCGTAAATAACTTGCAACAAAAAGGTATTCAGTTAACTGAACGTGGAATAAGACCGTTTTTCTCTACTAAGATCAAAATGTGATGAAGGTGAGTAAATAGATAGTTTTTTGTTTGCTCGTTTGTTCATTAGTGACGAACTTTTGCCTCCTAAAACATAAAATGTTAACTAATAAGTTACTGTCAATTCTAATTACAATAATTGTATACATACATTAATGAGCACAACACTTCTTCGTTCTACTACAGCACCAACGCCACACCTATATAATTTGCGACAGTATTATACGTTACAGTCTTCCAGTTTTAGGGGTCTGGTAAAAGATACACGTGCGAGACAACAGATTTTCATGGGCCGCAATAATTACTTATCTTCAGATAAACTTTATGCTCTTATACTATTCTTACTTCAAAAGAGGTTAAAGAACAACAACATAAGGGTAAAACACAGCTTAATAAATACTGGTCGGCCGTCACAACAATGGAAGTTTTTGCACATATAAGACCCGCATCGATGAGAGAAACAAAAATAAACCATAAATGAACATGTCGGCGTTGCTTCGTTCGTGGAAATGTTTATTTCTTACACGATTCCTCATACGATGCGCGTTTGATTTTGCGAATTGTGCTTGCACAATGCGAGAACAACATATAAAGGTTTAAAATCGTTTAGTAAATTTAAGATTAGTAAATTCAATTATTGTTTACTAGGGACATTGAATCTGGACATTGATCTTATGAATACAAACTCTATTCTAATCGTTAGACGTTGTTGTTTATTTTTTTTAGCATTAAATGCTAAAAAAACATATGAATCAAAAAAATCTTAAAGTACCTATATAGACAGAATTTACTTATTACCATTGACGTTTCTCGCAGGTTAAAATCGTGATCGGCAAGATGAACTGTTTGAGATATTTGATGAAGCGTGAATGCGGATGTCGAATCTAGATTCTAAAACGAATCATTTAATTGCGTTAATACAAAAAAAAAGTCCAAGTGTATTTTGTACCGCGCAAGTCAATTCGTGGAAGTATTAAGTAGCCTAAGGAGAACTTATTTAGAGAAACAAAACATTACGAGGTAAACAATAACTCCAAAACAATTGTGTGATAAATTTGATTACAATTTTCTTTTGCAGTAACTGTAATAAATATGTTACAGAGTTTTTGCTAATATGACATACAAGAGATCTTTCCTAGGACAAATTAATGTTCGAGATCACATCTAGGAAACTTTAAAGCATCGGTGTAACTAATTTAGGTGTATATTAATTTTTCTAAATATTATTTGTTCATGAATTATTTAACTTTAGGATCTAAACACATGTTGCACTGTTATTACACCAGGTAGTTATTCTACAATTGAATAATAATGTTAAATGAACGTAGAAACACAATTTTTCTACCATGCATGGTCATGGGCCCGGAACTTTAATTGTCTAAGTGTTCCCGTCGTTAAAACCTTATTTTTAGTACAACTAGATAAGACTTGGTTTGCAGATAACGCAATTTCTGTGTAAACATTCAGTTTTGCAACAGTTTGCAATCGCCGGTGCCGATCTCGGGACGACACCGCGATTACAAGCGTGAGAAAGGCGGCTGTGTTCATCTGACGCAAAGAGACGTGACGTTAGTGGTAAATCACCAGTTTTTTAGAATAGCTAAGAAAAACATGACACTGTTTTAAACTATTAAAGTTAAACCTCTGAACCTACAATTAATCAACAAAATTAAAATAGATCTTCACAGATGCTAGAAGTGATCGTCTTATACTGATATGGATAGATCAAAATTTTAGGTCTATTCTTTATCAGATTGAACGCACACGTAGTACCATCCATGTAGGCCTACGGCGGCACTTAGAAATTGTCAGTTAACACATTTTTTTACACTACCACCAGATCGGAACTGTTAATCTGTATTGTAGTTTAGTTGTAGTTGTAATTTTTAATTAGAAAACAGTTATAGATAAAAATGACACACTAAAATCGTGCAAGTGATCCGGGGTAAGCAAACAAATTCAGATATTAATTATCGATTAACGGATTTCCGTCGCTATAATATTGAACGTCCTGCTCTACTTTTTGTACGATTAAGAATCTTGTTTTAATTACATAAACACTAATATAGTAGATGAACTTGCGGATAAAATAGTTTTCACCAGACTACAAACTATAAAAGATCTCTGTGGTGACCTATACGCTTAAATTTGATGGATGTAAAAATAATATTTTCTTTAGATTCTGATCCAAAAACATTTATCGTTATATCTTTTATGGGAAATTGATCACCTCACAAAATTGTACAAACTAGTAAAAAATATTCGATTCGGGATACGAGACCTATTTACGTCTCTGAACCACTCCCACACACGTTACCTTTTTCGAGTAAATGGAACACAAACATTTGCTCTCGCCCCAAAAGGGAATACGTGGAAAAGGTTGGCAAGTTTGCTTTAGGGACGAGGTTCAAGGATTACTAATGGAATTCTTTATTAATCCAAGTGCATAACACTATCGAGATGCTTTCTCATTACCATGACAAATCTTTAACCAGACAAGAAATCATGAAAGAATACTTGAAATTTGTTAACCATCAAACTCATAAAACTTTAAAGCTTAAATAATAAAGATAGAGGAAACATGACGCATTGGCCGAGAAATGTTACCAAAACGGTTACTTAACACCTACAGTCATACAATATCCGTTACAATCCATATACATCGAAAGTAAAGGTCGAATATAAATAAAGTTGCTTTCTGGACTTGGAATGATCTATTTGACATTATATTTATTTCTATCACTAATTCGCCTAGTCTGAATCGTTTCCAATAATCTCTGACTAGGTCCGGACTAAGACCCTGGTCAAATTGAAAGTTGAGCTTATTGCCTTTTTCGTTATTTAAAATTAAGCCATTAAGTGTTAAACCAAACGTTAATTATTTTTAAGCAGTCGGGTTTTCTGTTTCTAAGATAATAATTTACAAATTTAACACATTTTAGGAGTTTGAATTAAAATATTACTGAAATAAAGATATTTTAATGGCCTATTGGGAAGCTTTCATATGATTTTATTTCAACAAGGAAATTATATAATAAATCTTGTAAAAACTTATCTGAAAATCCTAGTCATTTTGCTTAAACGAGTTGCACAGTCCATATCTAATTCCACCCCCATCAATATCTGTTCATTGGACCGTGCCGAAGCAGCGCTGATTGGAAAGTTAGGATTACGATAACGATTACTTCATTTATGGTATTCAATATTTATCGACGTAATAGTCTCTTAGATATAACTATAGTAATGCTGGCGACCGTGGGAATTAAACAATCACAAAAAGTCATACTTCAATAGCGCTCAAAATATGACACAACTATATTTTTTTTAATCATTATTCGAATTATTAAGCTATAAAAAAAGAAAATAAGTTTCTAAAAATTAAATGTTTAGAATATAATAATCAACGTTTTTCAAAGCCACCAAAGAGACATATTCATATAACTACCCAATAGTCCTAACATATATTTAAAAAGTGCAGTCCGAAAAATATTATTCTTAAACAAAATGTAAACCAAATACAAAACTAAAACGCTGTCTTTTAAGCGTTTCCACTGGTTCTATGTATTACATATAAAATTTTATTTATACTTTAATTTTAAAATACACATTATCAAGTTTTTAATAGACATAACATGGACCTACACCTCTAACGGACAAGGAATATGTGACAGAGTTTAGAAAGCTTCTCATTCTGTTTGTCCTATATTGATGAATTTACTTCATTGTTGTTTCAGATGCTGTACGAAACAGCTCTCAATTTAAAGTTCACGTGCTGGGTGTCGACAGAATTAGTATTTTTAGTATTTATTTATAAAACACGAGGCATCTGCTCAGTGCCTCGTGACACGTTTCAATAATTCGAGATGATCTTGGCATGATACTGCTGTCGATATATCTTTTAAAAATCCTCCTGATTCTAAATTATAACTGGTGAGCGACCAATGTTTAAATCAACAGGAAATCTAAGCAATATTTCGAAATTTGTGAAATATGTGGACGGAGGGAACGCTTAACCTTGTCATTTAAAATCAAAATACATATTTAGTAAACAAAAGGTATTGAACAGCGTAAAAACCCTACTTATTTACCTGTTACTGTTAATGCGGTGTGCATTATTATGTCGGCTTGCAAAATTCATAACATCGTGAATTCAAAAGGCTCGCTGGGTCACATAAAGGAAAATCCACAGGCATTGTGGTTTTCGTTGTTTAATAATAAATAATCGATAATGCTATTTCCGTCGGTGACTTACCTTGGTTATTGCTGTAATGAAAATCGGCGGTACGGCTGTTATTTTAATATACCTCTTTTTATGATTATTGCAACTAATACAGCTTATCAACCAATTTATTTAGTAAATAAAAAAATTGAACATTATTATCAAATACTGATATAATGAATACTTAAAATGTTTACCAAGACATGGTATCAAATTTACCATCTAATATGAAGAGTTCTACTTGAATGAGTCGCCAACCATCAGTTACTGACGTTACTGTCGCCAATGGCCTGTACATCCTGATCATTTTCCAGTTGAAGGGACATGAACAATGCTCAGCCATCCTTCGCTTCGTCACCTGTTCCCTGAAGTTCCAGGTCATGCACCAGTGTTTCGCAGATGATTTTGGCATCATGTCATTAAAATGTATGTGTAATTTTGAAATTTATGAAGAATCGCCAAAATTTTTGTCAGACATTCCTATTTTTTATACATTTCGTCTGGTCATAAAATCTTAAAAGAGATAGACAGTAGACACTATTGAATAATTTTAAGAGTCATAAAAGTTTTATGAGCGTACGTCGAAGTACAGGCCCTAGAAATTTAGAAAGATATAAATTTAAACATTAAACTACATAGACGTGTTCGTGTTTCCTTTTTATGATAGACTAGCTGAGCCCGCGGTTTCACCCGCGTTTAAAAGAAATGTAATGTGACATACATATAATTGAACGTTTTTCGA
>DWNE01000894.1:0-24753 GCA_018249875.1 Cecropterus toxeus | reverse complement strand
TGCAATAACGCTATAAAAATAGCATTATATGCATTTGCATATGCAAAAATGCAAATGCATATAATCCGATGTCTAATTATTATAAAATAAACACTTTTTATTTATATCCTACGTTTCTATTTAATAGATATTCAACGATATTCATTACATTGGAAACATAATTTATTTAGAGGGATATTAATTTGTTAATTCTCAGTTTTGTCCATTAATTACGAATATATAAAATTAAACATAAAATGAATTCTAGTCATTGCATAACACATATTGGAAAACAAATAAATAAGAAGACTATGATCAAGCATCAACAGCATCAAAAGTGTAAAATGGTATTGAAAAATATAAACTGATGACACTATATGATGGCCGTTTAAAGATTAAGGCAGAACCTTTTGTAGTAAAGGGTAAAGGAGACATACTTTTAGGCATTCTAACTTAGTCCTCAGGGATAGCAATAAATGTATGACTTCAATTTTATCTGGGGTTGATTTCAGATGTTAATGGTCGGACACTTACCATCAGGTGGAATGTAAGATCCTTGTATTTTTTTATAAAAATAATAAAGGGTACGATTTTCATTGTTCGAAAATATACAAAGAATAGCTTGAATGTAGGACAAAAAAGACAGAGTGAAGTAAGAAAAATAATCGGCCAAGTGCGAGTCGGACTCGCACACGAAGGGTTCCGAACCATTATCTATACAAATCGATAAAAAAACGCTTCTTGTATGGAAGCGCCCCTTAATTATTTATCTTCTTCTTCTTAAATTAGTTGTTATAACGTCATGAGAAATACATCATCAGTGAAACTTTCAACTGTCTGGCTATTACGGTTTATGAGATACGGCCTGGTGACAGACTTATACTTTATACTTCGACGACCTTTGACGACCCGCGTGGCCGAGCGGTTACGGTATGGTAACCGCTCGGCCATAACAGAAATCTAAACTCATCATTCAGATGCCTGTCTGGCCGGGGATCGAACCTGGGACCCACTACGCGTCAGACCGGTATGGTGACAACTCCGCCACGCGGGTCGTCGTAACAGTAACCTATATTTTGACCTGGAACCAACTATATAACCACCAAGACAAAAATCACTTGAGTGGTTTTGGAGATAAACGCATATATATATATATATATATGCGTTTATATATATACGGGCATATATATATACGGTGTATATATATATACGGGCTACCTGATGGAAAGTAATCAGCGTCGCCTATGGTAATTTGCAACACCAGAGGAGTCGCCAATGCATCGCCGGCTTTTACACACAGGAGAGCTCTTTTAACACCCTTTTTGAAGAACCCTATGTCATAGCGCTCCGGGAATACCTCAGGAGGAAGTTCGTTCCACAATTTGTAAGTCCGTGGCAAAAACGAGCGTGCAAACCGAACTGTGGAGGACCGCCACGAGTCCAGTTGGTGCGGATGGAACTTCATTCATTTAAACTCTTTGGATACACGTATGACGAATAATAGTTAAGCCTCGTTTTTATCATTCGTTATAAGTAAAGCTCCTTTTTGTCGTTTCCGGTGAGGCATCAGAGAGGTGGACGATTTTTATACAAAGCTATAACGTATTCATATTCTTTTGAAGATATGTGTACCTACTTAAAGTACGTTACGTTTTAATTTATATGGCTGACGTTATTTCAAAATATTTGCAAAAGAGATACATTTATATAAAAGTTTAAAGAAAATAAAGCATTTCTATACATAACGGGCACTTTAACATCATAATCAACATTTTAAGGAATAAATTAAGGTTGCAAGGTTTAGGCTTGCGTAGTTCGTAATGTAAGGCTTGCATAGATCATTTTTTTTTCTAAGCAAAAGTTAAAAAAAAAAAAACTTTACTATAAGGCCATTTATGAAATGGAGAAAAAGCAGGTTATGAAATCTAGTTAAAGGAATCCTTCTGGTATATAATAATGAAACTAAAGTAAAAATAAAGTATATAGGACGCTGTTAGCCTTCTTTCACACACCTATATTTAAATAGTAATAAAGTTTATATATATATATTTTTACTAATATTTTCAACCCAAAAAACAAGCAAGTTAAATTGAATTCAACTTTATTCATTCTTACGAACCATAATTTTGATCAAAGAAGGAATTTTCATTTCTCAAGAACCAAGTTTGTTGCATTCTTACGTAGCGATAGTTTCTCTGTGAGTTCAATTATCTCGAAAGTTAGGTTCTCCTCCATTACCATCAACTAAGTTCGAGTTACTTAATATAAGTGGCACTTAGTGATACCGGTGGTTTTGGTACTCGCTTTAATTATTGATATTAGTGTACTGAATTGAATATTAAAAGCTTACATTAGATATCGGCAGCCTTTTGATGTTCTGTTATAGACTAAGCAAAGGCTTTATAGGGATTTAATGTCCTATTATGATCATTCCAAATGTATGTTGCAAAGAAGGTTATGCAAATTTCTCGGTATCTTAGTTAAAGAAGAGTGTAGATAATGTATGCATTAGACACTGTAGTATATAGTGTGATAAAGCTTAATTAATGTATATTCAGATATTATATAAACAAGTATATTAGATTGTATGATGGGTGGTCTTAGAAAATTATAGATGTTAAAATTGTATTTCGTTAAAACAGTATATCTCTATATATACACATAGTGTCATATTTGTCATGGTTTTAAGGTCTTGCAACAAAGAAATGGACATACATACATTCATACACACGTCGAAATACCTTCTTCTGACGCACTTTGCTAAAAATACACCGAAACAAAACTTTAATGTTGAGTATGTTGAAGTCATTGTAATAATACTGGGTTGACAATTGAAACGGATCTCCGTGATCTTCAGGATCGCATGATGTCAGTCTGCGGTCGCCCCTTATGCACAGTATAAGTTTACTTGGCGTTGTGGCGAGAAAAAAAACAGTGTCGCATTGTGGCACGATACTGAGATACGTTGCTTTTGTGCTACATTCGTTTTGTCTCTGTGCACATCCTGAACGGTGTCGTTGACCTCCAATGAAAAGCTGATTTCTAACAGCTCTTTTGTTCAGATGTGAATGTACGCTTGCGCTATTTTACGTACTCGTGGATTCTAATTGTTGGGATTCCGTAATTCTCTTCGTGACTGCGAAGCCGTCGCGGCGCCATGGACGTAAACGTTGTAACGCGTGATTCTTTGAAATATGTTTACTGTCACGCTGTTTGATGGCATGTCTGTGTAAAGGTTGGGATTTTGAAAAATGTTGGCGTGAAACATTACTCATAAAAAATCCATAATATTAGTGATAAATGATAAAATGTCAATAATTGCCTATGCAATTATTTCTAGAATGTACTCCGTTTAGTGAATTACGTAGGTATTATGTAGTAGTTTTGCGTTTTGTTTTAATTTCATACTACTATTTATTATGTTATGTTCTTTGTAGCTTCTTTGCGTATTTTATGATGCAGTGGTAATAGTTGTTGTCGAAGGTGGTAGAACTTTTTGAGGTACAACTTCGATGGTATCACTAGATTACATCTGGCTAACAGTGATGTTAGGCGTTGTTGACATCTGGTTTAAAAGGTATGGTGAGGAAAAATACTTATCCGAGGCGGTCCAACTTAGTTCTCAGGGTTAGCAGAGCGCCTTAACCAACCTCAATTGGTCTAAGTTGATCTAATCTACTTTACTAACTAATTATTAACTAATCTTTTCTGCGGTCAATTACTAAAGTTCATAGACGCCAATGGTCACTAATCATCGTGTGGACTACATGTTTGTTGGCTTCTTATATATTATACAAAGAAAATGTAGTGGTTTTTTTCTGAGAATGAAGTAGCAAACGAGCATGCAGGTTACCTGATGGTAAGTACTGCCACTCATGGACGTCTGTAAGCAACTTCATATAGAACAGGGATTCTGAAGTCGATCACAGATGCGTTGCTACTCCCGAGGACTAAGATGGTCGCCTCATATATAAGTGAGCCGGCAAGCCCACATTTCCGTCAAAGCGCAAGAACTACTTCACGCTAGAAATAGATTTGGCGGTGGTACTTACCCGGTCGAGCTACATTAGTTCTATCACCTGGGAAATATTCCTCGATTATGCTATCTTAAACGAAGCAAGTAATTTTAAAGTATAACATTGAAAAGATAAATAGCGCTTCAAATGATTGCGTGCCATTTCATTTTTATGAAATAAATTCTTTAATTTTGTACCTCATTTGTGTTTCAGATAAAATATTACATATAAAATATGAAGTACAAGGCTTCGCCTTCATTACAAGCTAAAGCTCCATTATAAACGGTCCCAATTAGCGACAACTTAGCGGCGATGTAATTTTCACACCGTGGTAGAAAATTAAATCACGTAATTACTTTAAAAGGGAGACGTGTATATTTTTGTATATTCATATAGCGTTAAGATTTGAACGTCGAAATGGGAATGTTATGTTGAAAATTAATAACACATACCTATTTTATATACACCTGAACGGATAGTAACTAATTAGTTACAATACCTTACCAGGTTGGCACGACAACGCTTGAGAAACCTTGTCAATAAATTCCGTGGGTTTATCTTATTTTTTTTTAGTATATTGCTTTTAATGACGTTTTTTTTATATATATAAGTAGTAAACATAAACAAAAAAAACATAAACGCTTTCTACACTCAGTCCCCTAGTAGGATTTTCTTCTGTGTCGTGGGTGCCATAGACACAAACATCCAGACCCAGAACAGAAATCTAAACTCATCATTCACATTTCTGCCTGACCGGGAATCGAACTCGGGACTCACTGCGTGTCAGACCCTTATGGTGACCTCCCCGCCAGGCGGCTTGTCACAGAAAAAAGATAGTACCAGTGGGTACTTTGCCTTACAATAAGTAAAAGTATGTTAGTATCTCATGCAACTTTACATCGATAGTTACTTTGATGCAACAGCCATTACGGTTGCAGAGTAATCTAATGTAGATTATAATGGTTACTTTACTCTACTTTACAAATATATGATTACGTATACTTTCGCGTTGACTCGTGTAGTGTGAATTTGAGCATGACTTCAAATATTATCCTTAAATTTACAGAAATGGATCTCAGGTGATAATGTAATGAAACACTATCCGGCTCGTATCGGATTCGTACGTGTTGATTTCGATCGGCACGTAACGCAAGAAATAGGACGTAACGTGCCAACTGACAGTTGTCTGCACTGTGGGATTACTGCCACATCTTATCTGACATATTTAACTTTTCTCAGTTTTGTATTAACCTTCATTGAATATCGTTGCGGCTGTTGGCTGTATTTTGGGGAAAATCATGCATTTTTCGGCTAGGAGGGATTGGGAATTATTCACATAATTAAAACAAGATGACGTTTATTATTTATTACAAGTAAACAACATCCGTAACGTATTTCTATTACAAAATCTATAATGCACTTAACAAAAAAATAGCTGTCACGGGAGGGCTGGCAGATGTGACACATCATGTTCGTACAATTGATATGCATAAAAGACAAAATTGCGACAGGAACTAAATATATTGCATAACGGAAATACCCATCTACGAACAGTACCCTGTACTAAGTCGAACTAACACCGCAACCAGCTTAGTTTTGTTCGATACTTAATAGTTCCGACAATGGATAACAGATGGCGTAAAAGTCAATAAATGCTAGCATCGCCACATAGATGTTTCACATCAAAAACTAAAAACAAAAACGGATCTGCGGACAACAGCCGCAAGCATAGCCAGTGTGTTTGAAAACTGGCCGATGAGCACCGCATTGCAATCCATCTGATTGCATTGAAGGTACTTGACCAACTTAGTGAACTAATTAATCTGGTCAAGTGCAGATTGGCGGACTTCTTCGCTGTTGAACTACGTTTTTACCCCTCGGTTAAGGTGTTGGGCTAAGCGATGAGCGACGCGACTTGTATTAAATGTTTTTAACCAATTTGATTATTCTTACCGTGGATTTAGGATAATATATATAAATTATTGTTGCGAATGTTTGGGCATTCATGTGATCGATTTTGAATTTCGGTTTAAGATATAGAGTAATAAATTTATAACTCCGGCTACTTATTTTTTAGGTTCTGTATGCAAAGGGTATAAAACTGAAATAAGACTCCGCTCTCCGTCTTTCCGTCTGTTACCAGGCTGTATAATGAACCGTAACGTTTAAATATTTTTGTTTCATGAATTATCGCTCAGGTCAACTTTGTTTCGTATTTCTCCCTTGCTCGCCGTGGCATGCTTAATATTTATATTTTCATTTAATAGTTTTTTAAGCTTGTTGTACGCTAAATGTCGCTATTGCGGCATGCTGTGACCGAGCGGTATTGGCCGGGTAAGTTTGAAAGGTTTGGTAAATACCAGAATCTTGGTTAGGAACGCTTAAGTGGTGGAGCTTGCGTTATATGTATTGATCACTATGACATGCATAGAATGGAAAACCCTAACCAGGCAAATGTCTTAATTACGAATACTTGATCTGAATTAGAGTGTTTTCATATGGGTCTCAATTACATTTTACAATTTTAGAACAAATATACTTGTACCTTGTACACAAAAATTGTGAAAAATAATTGAGCCGCAGTGTTCTTTGACACAGACTTTTCCTTTGTACAATTATTTTCTTATGTAATCTAATATTAAACAGTTCAGGTAACAATACACAGTTCTTGTTGCGACAAAATGGGTCTCCCGTGCAGAATTTAAGGCTAATATTGTCGAGATTTATGTTGTTTAATCTCTCTTGAGGGATTATAGAACAATGTCCTAGAAAGGGACAAGGAAAAGTGGTACGGGAAGTAAATCTTTTTGAAGATAAAAATTGCAGGGTCCATTTTTTTATAAGTTTATTAATTTCTGTTATGATAGTAGCTTAAATATATTCAAAAGTGTACACTTATTAAAAACAAAATTGAAAACCAAAAATAGACGAATTAATTGTCCCCTGTGATGTTTGCAAGATATTGGCAGCATTTCCTCTATGAAAGCTATAACAATTCGTCGAGTAAAATGCATACCAGTTCTACGTTCACTAGAAACATCGTCCAAACGAGGTGACACTTATTTGCGGAAATACCAATCTTCCGACTCCCATGGTCCTAAAGTTTTGAGACCTAATGCGAAAAACTTACTATTTTAGAAAGCCTCTCTTGAATTGATCTCACTTCCTACGCGTGCAGTGTCACTTTGAGAATTTTTCTTTTCGACATAAATGTTTCTTTAGCCAAACTGTCTCTATCGAATTAGAATTACTAATATAGGGAATGAAGCAAATATTGTCACACGTAATTTGGCTTCTAACGTCGAGCTTACGGTATAGTCATGTTTTATCGATATGTGCTAGCAACAGTTACATCACAAGATGCAACGATACATACAGCTGTGATTGACCTACTACCAAAGCCGAAGCTATTAGCGTACTACAAAAGGTCTATTCCAACATTCCATTACAATGGTGGTTCCATCGTGACCACACATCGATGTTTTGAAAGTGGACAACGTAATCGTAGCACGTCGGGAGAATTGCGATTCCAAATGTCAAATTATGACAATGGGCTCTTTTCAATCGTGTCGATCGTGGAGCGATCACGACTGTTCGTGGCGTCCGGGGTTAGGCTACTGTCTCATTTAAGATTCAATAATGTTAGCGATATATGAGGTTTAAAAAAGGTTGATAACTAACATGGAAACAATGCTATTGAACACTTTTGAGCGTGATACTTATTTTTTTTATTTAAAATCTACGAAACGAATCTACTTAACTAGAGTAGACAGTATAAAGTTATAATAGACAAACACAAAGTAAACAGAAATACGGCACAATCGGTAGGCAGATAAGCATATCGTTTCGCCATATATCCGTCCATCATTCCTAAGAAGTTCTACTGGACATAGACGTGTTAGTGACCACATTGGGAGTAGATGTTAAACGAGATACTGCTGCCCATTTTTTGGATTTTGTCAATATTTTTTTGGTTTTCTCTAACCTTTACGTTACGTTACGTCAAACTTTTACATAAAAGCGAAAGATTTTGTTTTTATTACTTCTGATTAGGATGTTGTTATCAGGACAGTAAAAAATCATCACCGATTGTTTCAAAAGCTTAATAAACATATGTAGATATCTTAGTAATAGATTTGTGTTAATAATAAAAAAAAACATCGAAATATATCTGTTGAATAACTTGATAACATATTTCCTGACCAAAAATGCAAGAGAACATAATAAGTATTTAAAAAAGTTACATATAATTTCGGTATAATATTATTGGTTTTATTATTTTAATATTTAACAGGTTCCGAAATATTTTACGCCGTGACATATTTTTCCTTGGCATGTTAAATTATGTAATTGCATACCAGGTATAATAGCTGTATGAAAAATGAGCGTAATTTTGAGAAAATTATAGCTTTTCGTATATCGTGAGACCGGTGCCTTTAATCTGTAATAGAGTATTACGATCCAAGTTCAGTATTGGCAATTTTAATAGCGACATCGCCAAATAGTGCATTCGATTCTGCATTTGAACGATACCTAATAAGGATGTAATGCATTAAAGATTGTTAGTAAACGTTTGTAGTGACTTTATCTAAACGACTCGTACACGTAAAGTCATGTTCCCTAGGTCTTTATTTATTCAATCATTGTCAAGATATTGTACAATATTGTATTGGAAATTCATTTTAAACCTTACATATTATTCCATATAATGGCTAATGGTAGCTAATATGTTCATTTAAGCTAAAAACTTATTTTTTCAAAATGATTAGAAATAGCTTACTGACAAATGAAATGTAACAATAATTTGTATTTTTTGTGAACACTAGATAAAAATTTTCAATAAAATTCAATTATACAAACGATTCTTCAATAAAAATTAATTATTTATAAGTAGGAATTAAAATGACATAAGCTATCGGCATATTAGTTAACGGTAGTAATATTTTACTGGCATGATTAACAGATAAGCAAAGTGATTAATTATCAATGAAACTAATTGTAATATTACGTATAACGTGTTTCAATAAATAGTGTAATCCAAAATAGCTGCTTTTGTATATGTATCTCTATCAAGCATTCTAAAGAGTTAAATAGAAGTATCTGATCGTAAATTTTGATTACATTATTTATGGAACACAGTAATACATATATCTACATGCGTATGTCCTACGTCAACAGGGATAGATAATACACTCAATTAATTTTAGATAGATAGAACACTCAATCAAGTTTTAATTTCATCCATCAAAAACCCTTAGGTATAGCTTCAATGTCAGAAAAGATGAAATTGATAATATAAAACAAATAAATAAAATATCGGTAATCGTTTTTTTATAAGGATGAAGTAGCAAACGAGCATGCAGCCCATCCGATGGTAAGTGGTAACTGCCGTCCATATCTGTAAGCAACTTCATATAGAACAGAGATATTATCTAAAGTCAGTCAGGTTAGTTTTGTACGATACTTAATAGTTCCAACATTGTATAACAGATGGCGCAAAATATGTAAAGGCAAGCATCGCCATGCCAACAATTAGGGTTACGTGCGTTTATAGATGTTTCCAACAAAAAACAAAAACTGAAAATATTTACCGTGCCGTGTGTCAGTCAAGAATAGCAACACTCTTCTCGTGGATGCCATAGAAGGCGACTAAGGGATAAGACCCAGGAGAAGGGTACCATTAGGCTTGCCAACTATACTTTATAATACCTATTGGTAACTATACTTTATACTTTTGAATATAAATAAAGTATGTGAAAATACTTTATTTACAACCTTTAGTAATTAATCTGATTTAATGAAGGTCGATTTCAGTAATTAATCTGAAGTAGCGAGAAGAGAAAAATTGTGTCCATCATTACAAACGATTTGTTTATTTATTTAAATTTAAATGTCGATAGTCAAACAAGCTTTGAATAACTTTAAAATAGTAAAGAGTTGTTAGCTACACTGCACACATTTATTTGTGTGCATCAAAAAACACACGTTTTTAAGACAATAAAAACATAAAATTTAAAAACACTTTTTTCCCTATTGAAATAAATTTATACGCTTTCTTCGCCAAAAAAGTTAGCAACCCTAGGCACCATCTTCTTGGGTAACATCAACACCCACGGTTAGCAACACGTATTCCTATTATCGGCAAAACCTCTCTCTTACGCCTTTTAGGCCTATGCCCTGCATTAGACCTCAAATGGATGAACGAAATTACCGTTTAATTACGGAAAGTTCACGCTACACACGTTATGTTAAGTAAACAAACCATTTTAGGGGCACAGTGTCGTACGAAACTAACATGCAATGTTTGCTTGTAATCAATAGAGACGACCTACAAAGATACATTGCATCACGTTTGAAGTGGTCGGCACTAACAAGGCGTTCGTGGGCGGATGTTAAATACTGTACGATATTTCCGGAAACAGAGTGGATCTTTAAGGGAATCCGTTTAATACGTTACGATTTTTGAAAATAAAAGTAAATAAAAAAAGTCGAATTGAGTATCTTCGGTTTTTCGGGGAAAGTTAACCGACTTCAAAGAGAAGGCTGTTTGAAGTCGTTTGAAACAGATATTTTTCCATATTAACCAGGATTTCAATTCTTTAAAATTTATAACGAAATTTCCGATCGTAACCAAATGTTTGGACATTACGACCTGATAAAACAACGGTAAACTTAAATTTGTCGTACGAGTTTTAGGCCAAAGTAGCCAAACAAAGAGTTTGCTACTTTAAAATTATAAAAAAAATGTTCTGGGACGTACAAGGTACAGGAGCCAGATTTAAAGTGTTTGGTAATTGACTTTGTGTGCTTGTGGCTGTGACACAAATTCCTAGAATGATGCAAAGAGAGTTAAAGGTTGTGATAAATAATCATTATAACATGTTATATGATTAATTATTTTTTATTTTTTCTTGGCCGCTTAATTCTTGATTTTAAACTAATATTTTAACATTATTCGGGTACTCACGATATGCGTTTTTGAAATTATTTTTGACGATATTTCATACATCCCAGTTACTTAGATCGTGGTCACGTTGAAACTGTTAATTGCTTTGTTTTTAAAGTTTTTTCTTAATTACATATAAACATGCAATTTCAATATCGTTTACTCGTACTTTACTCAGTAACTTCAATTACAAAATATACTTAAGCAACATTTCGTACCTCTGTCCGTCAATCCTAAATTCCTGGCAGACTTCGTCTCACCTCGAGTAAAATCAGTCAAAACAATCTGACACCTTGTACCGGACGGAATTTTGCACGTAATGATCCTTATTGCAACGCAGGGCATTGGCAGCTTGACCTATCCACTCCGAGATTTAAGTGTTCAGACTTGAGACCTGCCCACATCATCCCGCGCCTTATTGGGATTCTAGCAATATCCGTCACCTAAATGAGCCATTGAAATTGTGATTTATTCTTAATCTTGAATAAGATATTATACTTTTTAGGGTTCCGTACCCAAAGGGTAAAAACGGAATCCTATTAGTAAGCCTACGCTGTCCATCTGTCTGTCGCTGATCGCATCATAATTCCTTCTAATATGCATGTTACTTTTCTTTTCAAAAAATCATTTTTTTTCCTTGAACATGGTTGACAAATTTTGGGATCTCTCCTGTTAAGTTCATTTTAACCTGAAAGGACAGTTATTTTATCTATGGTCGCCTAGTACGCTTAACGAACGACAATTTAAGATTCTCTTTTTAATCATTGATATTTAAATTTATAAGTATACCTGTATATATTCCTACAGAAATACTAATTAGAATTGGCACATTGGAATTTGGACATCTAATGTCACACGCAGGGTCTTAAATATAACTTCTAGCTCTACATACTATTCCAAAATGTTTACTTACAAATTATACAAAAAATGTAAATAATAGAATATATTATTCAAAAGCATAACAATGGTTTAAACAGCGAGTTTATAACTTATAAATAGCAGCTAGATTCTCGACTGTAAATAATGTCGAACTGGAAAATGGAGAACGTAAGTAATAATGTTACTGCTTACTGTAGAACAAGACTTATAATACTGGTAATCGAAAACTATAATTTTAATGTTACTTCCTCGATTGTTACTCTAGTTACTAGATTCCTGAATTAAAGTTTTATGACTTAAAGTAGAGTAACATGCGAATGACATGCATCTAAAAATATAAAATTGCAGATATCGTCAGGGCTTGAATTATAGGTATCGCATGCCTAAAGGTTCGTTTTAGAAATTGGTTAAATCATTCGCCAAAAGGGTGAAAGAATTTATACACATAATTCTTAAGTAACTCTCATTATGTTTATGTTTAAAGACATGCTCAAAAAGACACATTTATCACTTACATGAGAACATAGTTCATAGAAAAGATATACATATAGACATAAGTTCATCGTCACACTGTACATACAATAATGTTAAATGAATCCTATCATGAACAATATCTACAAACAATTGTAAATGTAATATTATACAAACGCCAATCATTTAACTTATTATATTTAAATATCAATCCCACTATCGATAATGTATTGTGATTACTCAGACATCAATGTAGTAGGTACTTTCTTAATTTGATTAAAAAAAGGTTTAAAAATCACTCAATAATACTTTATCACTTTTCTTTGATAAAAAACACTTAATATATATATTAATAAACGTACGGACAAGTAGTACGCTCAGATTCAGCACCGTTATGCTACTTGATAAAGACTGGTGCATTAGTTTGATTCTTATCATGATTGCAATCTTAAAGTTTACAATTGTAAATAGAGTACGTGTCTGTTTTGGCAAATTTAAAGAAGACGTTTATACATTTGAAAACCGGTTATTATCTATTTATGACCAACCGACTTCCTTCCTTTGTCGTTCAACTTCATGAGGTGTCATATAAGTGACGGACGGACACGTAATAGATACTTGTCAGTAGGGATGGCGAAATACACCGTAAAATAAAGATTTTGAATTCTATTGGAAACGAAGTCTGAAGAATCATTCCATGAAAATATCGAGGCATAGATTATCGATCTTTCACTAAATGAATTTCTTCTGCTCCTTTGAGAATATATTGGTAAAAAAAACATGTCCATTTCATGTGCCGACATAATTATGTCGTATGATCAATGAAAAATAAAAGAAGAGATAAATGCAAAAGTTTAGCAAGTTTTTATGCCAACATTACCACAGAAAAACCGATTAATCGATAAATCGGATTTCAGGCATTTGAGATCAAAACGTTAGATCGATTCATGCATACCATCAATAAAAAACGATTCTTGACTAATCGATTTTACATTAGCACCCCTACTTGTCAGTTGCTCTTATTTATTTACTCGTGGGAGGATCGAAACACCCACACCCACACACGTGAACTCGTTAGCCTATCTACACTTTGGTTCCGTCTTCAAACGTAGAGCACTTTCTATTGATGCATACTATATTTAGAATCTAAGGTCATGTGGATTTAAAAATGTTTCAGTTGAATAGTTTGAGACTTAAAAATTTTAAACCAACTATTTTTTAATACTGGGCGCGGTCCCACTTTCATTGTGAGAAAAGAACTAGACAAGTACGAATTGATACATTTAATACAATTATGTTAACCTTTTAGAGTGATTTCTAAGATTTTGAAATTTTTTGCAAAATTGTTATGGACAGAAAATCGAAAAATTAAAGAAGCATGTCTGTGATATGAACAAATCAACAAACGCATTGTTTCGAATGAACGCTACAAAATATAAAAATTAAGATAAAATTAAGATTACCAAAAATGTAGGGATTGGTGTTACCATAATATGCTTTAAAATGGCTAAGATTGAGTTTTTTCATAACGCATAAATTCAGAACAACAATGTTTAATTAAGACCGTAATTGATAAAAAAACCCGATTACAACACTCCCTTAAAAATACCATCAGATTGTAAGAATGAAAATAAACCAGCGATATTTTCGTAATCAACATTGCCATTCGGCGAACGGGAATTAATTAAAAAATTCCATCGTCATTCTCCAATAAATTACATTCGAGTTATGGAAACAAAATGGGCGCGTTACTTTTTATTGTCATCGAGTCACGAGGCAAAAACTTTCGCTTCCGTAGGTGTTTCGAATCGAACTTTTGACGCTTAGGGGGGGATCACACGTGCTACTTGGGATTTTTGCACAGAGACCAATAATAACTGACCCTTATATGCGCGAATGGACAACATGAATCGTGGATGCTGTAAACATTACACAAAACTGAAACTTTACATTTGTTTTACTGTTTTGATTAAATGAGTTTGATATCTTTAGCGCAAGCGTAATCGGTGACTCTTGTTCTATTTTTTACATTTATTTTCCTTTCAATTTAACGACAGGATTGAACAAAGTTTGTATAGACATGAATTAACTTATTTATAGACACTTTAACGATACAACATCAAAAAAATATCTTGTGCACTTGTGTTGTGCTAAAAGTAACATTATAAATGTGATAGACGGAGAGAATCCATATATCTATCCATCTAACAGGCTTTTGAGATCCAATCCTGAACATATGAACAGTAATCCTCCCCTAAATAGGAGTGGGAATGGGAGGGAAAATGGGAAGAGTGTCAAGAGTCATCGCATCTGACATGTTGGTAACCACAGTTAGTGGATAATGTTGCACGAGAACACACTGCTGCCCATTTCCCGGATTGTGTCCTTTGGTCACCTTTTTTACTATATGAAATTAGCAAAGGGGCATGCAATCCAGCTGTTTTTAATTAATATGAAGTAGAAAACGAGCAAGCAGTCCACCTGATGGTAAGTGTCCACTGCCACCCATGGGCATTTGTAATTAGCCTCGGATAAGATCAGTCTTATCTGACGTTAGCCACAGAGGCGGTGCTATCCTTGAGGACTAAGTTGGAATGCCTCGGATAAGTATATCTCCCTTCACTCTTCAGACTAATCAGGACAGTGCAAAACACTGTTGTTATTAGGCAGTAATAGGTTTAGCGGTGGTGCTTTCGGAGTCGAACCACAAAGAGTTCTACCACCTTAACCAGCACGATACACGATAATAGACCGAGCGATGTTTTAAGATCGTCACAACATGACAATTATTATACAAAATCGAAGGAAAGTGTAGTAAATACAAATAATTTTGTAGTCCATACTAATTATTCCAATAAAAGTAAATATCGAATAATCAAAGTATGCTTAATAGTTCACTACAAAGTGGCATTTATCAAACTTAATACGTCGATACGACAGATTCTGGCTGCTGAATAAAAAACTACGCTACAAAGATATAAATCACATTCGATAAGATTAAGACGTGAAACAGGAAAATCTTTTTGCTATCATTTTGTTCTGATAGATTATAATATAATAATATTGTAACAACGTGATTTTATTTATCACCTGTTATAATAATATGTTACATTTTGTTTAATAATTTTTTACTTGGTAAATATCGCATAATTGCATTGACGTTGTCTTGTGGCGACTTCCCGTAACTCGCCAATAGATGGCGTTACTAGTATTCTGAATCATGCTATTAAAGTGTTTATTCACAAAATGATACATATTACAAGTTCTAAGTTGAGACTAACTGGGCAAGCCGTTCCCCTGGCATGATTACGTTGCCTAGCAGGAGATCCATTTGCAAAGTAAGAAAAAAATACCAGAACATTAAACCGACTTCAATAAATAATTACAATATGAACATGTTTTAAAATAAAAGTAGATGAGGTACATATTGTAGTTCCATAGTCGCCTTGCTAAATAGTTCCAGTCGTTACAAAATTCCTTAAACGCCATAAGCTGTGTCAGAGTTTTTCGTCAAAATAAAACCATAAATATGTATGTGTTATAAAAGTTTATTTTAGTTTATTTATTGTTATGCTTTTTTTAAACGCTGCCTACACTTATAGCCCCCCATTAGGGTTTTTTCCTGTGTCTTGGGTACCATTGACACACAAAGACGAATACACAAACACCCAGACCCAGAACATAATCTAATCCGGCCGGCCGGGGATCGAACGCGGTTAGTTGGATAGTTAATATATATTTTAAAATTACTTGATTAAAAAACCATTCGCACTGAATTATTTATTAATTGACGCATTTTTATTCTCAAGTTCAAACCGCAACAGCGAAATCTGATCTATGTTGGGTTTGGTTGTAAATGACACCGAGATTGGCCTCGAATCCTATTTGTTTGTACTTTGCTCCATACTATTTTTTGCTCTCATTGCCAAAATCATGAATATGTATAATTCCCTTTTAAAGAAACTTTATAAAAGCAAATATTTTTCATCCGTGGCTTATAGCAATATTGTTAAGATTTTAATATATATTTAATTTTTTGTCGGTACTAAGTTATATATGACTGAAATCTAAGATCCGTTCTTTGACTTAAAGTATAAAATTCTAGGAGTACAATAAAATCATTTGAATAAAAATACGTGGTATACCGTATCTACTTACATCAGAAACGACAATTTTTTAAGGTCTTGCAATTCATAAAATCAATTGGAATAGCAAATAATATTGTATAACTTAACTATAGTCATGGATCGTGGTTTCACAAGCGTATAAAAATGAATATAATTATGTATTAAATAGTATGTCTACATTTTTTGAAACACCTACTCTTGTTAACACCATAAAAACAATGTAGGGTAGGTACTACATACATGCCAGAACTACTTCTGATTTTAAATTGCAAAATTTTACGAGTCAGTGGATTTTCCAAAAATAAAGAATAAATGTTATCTTACGATACATTTTATCATTTCCTTTAATTAAATTCACAGCTTCTAGTTTCGAATGAGAGTTCGATCACAGAGGAATAGACAAAATTAAAAAAAATACTATTATTACTCATTGTTAGTTCTCCTGGTTATCTTTTTTGCAATATACAGATATATATACCCGATGTACAGACAGACATTACTTTAATTTTCATTATATGATTGGATATGTAGTACAGTGATGTCTCTTTTACCATTTAATGAAGTTCTTGTAATTTCTAAATACCAAGTAAGAATAGGTCAGAATTGTACTATACTAATGTGATTGACATTATTTGACTTATACATTGTGAACTACTACACAACTTGCGTGGCGGAGCGGTCACCATACCGGTCTAACACGCAGAGGGTTCTGGGTTCGATCCCCGGCCAGACAGACATCTGAATGTTGAGTTTAGATTTTCTTCTGGGTCTGGGTGTTGGTGTATTCGTCTTTGTGTGTCCATGATACCTACGACACAGGAGGAGATCCTAATGTGGGGCTATGAGTGTAGAAAGTGTATTGTGAACTACGTTATGCGTTTCATTGAAAGGGTGTGGAGCACCTATAATAATTTAGAATACGAATCCATCTTAGTCTCGCGACTGGCATTGCATCTATAATTGAGGTAGAACTCTTGTTGTATATGGAGTTCGTGATGTTCATGGACAGCAGTGACCACTTACCGTCAGATGTAGTGAATGCTCAGTTATTACCCGACTGCGTCAGAAGGAGGGTGATGTTTTTCGAGCGAATGTGTGTGTGTATGTATGTACAGCCCAAAAGGCTTGATGGATTGTGACGTATGATATATCATTAGAATTGTCTCAGATTGTGAAGTGATATAGGCTATATAATTAAAAAAATGGCGCCTGCAAACAGTGATTAAGGGAGGGAGACGGTTTTTTATGTTATCACGGCAGTATAGGTTTAAAATGAAAGCTAGTAAATAGAGCATTCTGAAAATAAATATGTTATAGTACTTATGTATTTGATTAAAAACGTTAAATTAAATATGTCGTTATGAAAAAAAAATGTTTAAAGCAGTCGGGGTTTGTAATTTAATGTCTTTAACAATGTTACTAGTTAAAAAAAAAGTTTTTTTTTTCAATTTTCAACAGTCCGACGAGAATAAAATAGTTTGAAATACGAACAACTGAAAACATATAGTCAATTGATTTTTAGCATCAATTCGAAATTCAACGGTCTCCAAAGCCGTATCAAAATATGAAGAATTGCGATTGGATGTTTTCGTTCGCAACCGTATTCATCGAGCCTTCAACTAACAAGCTTCGGTTTTTAGAATCCGTAGGTTTTTCAAAATAGCCATTTCGGGAAATTCAGAAAAACATTGCAAAATATATCTTCTGTCTCTAAAACATTCCAGCTTGGAGCGTTTTGAAATATTTTGTTAAAAAACTTTTGTATTGTGCTAAATTCAATAAAATACCTTTAGTAGCGTTTAATATTTATTGCTTTTATGTCAAAAAAGTTTGTAAAAAGTAGTAAAATCGTTAAAAACATTCAAAAACAAAACCCGACTGCTTAAAACGAAATTTTTGTTCATAATGAAATATATCTCATTAAACACCTATAAGAGTTTTTGTCAAAATAGTCAAGTAAAAGTATTGTGATATATATACATATTTAGATTGGTTTATTTACTAGCTTTCATTTGATACCCATATTGTCGTAACCGTAAGAAAAGTAATCCTCCTCCCCCCATTTTTCCTCTATTTTCAGGCGCCATTTTTTAAATTTATATAGCCTATGTCACTCTGTAAACTGAGAAGATTCTAGTAGCGCGTGCCAAACAAATAGACATACATGCATACAAACAAACATACATACAAATATACATACATACGCTCGAATAATTTTACCCTCTGTACTGACGCAGTTGGATAATAACGATCTTACACTTAATTTTTCGTTCGGTAGGTCGCAATACCAATTTTCAGTTTAGTTGTTTTCGTTTTGAACTAGAATTTACGATTTTTACCTATTCCCGTTTTGAATATTTATTACTTTGATTGCGCTATTGTACTATAAAAGCTAGTACGATATTTACTTAAATCGTTAGTATCTATACAAGAGTTTTGGTAGGACTTATGTTTTATTTGTTCCATTTTTAGTGTTGATTATAGATGCTTTTCAGGGTTACAGCTCTAGTAGTCACTGTTAATGACAATGCACGGGGCACTTCATACCCTTTTTCACTAATTCTATAATATAAAAGTACTGAAAATATTGCCATACGTAATTTATAATACTTTTATTCTATTCAAATTTATGCGTCACATTGACTTTATAGAAACCGTATAAGATATAATTTACCTAGTAGGTATTTACGATGGTCCTGTCACAACACATAAGATATCACTTTCAAGTTTTACGATTATATCACTTTACATCGATTTAAGATTATGGAAGGGTATCGTTCTATTCATGGCACTGTACCACAGGAAATCCTGGAATTATGTGTGTAGCGAGCGTTTATTGATCTAAAAGCTAAGTTATACAATGCTTTAACTTATATAGTTTGTTATGTATACACAATTGCAACGTTTCACATTTAAATTCATCGTCGTCTATCGCGAGAATCGATGCCCGGGCGGTGATATATGGAGCGCTCAAAACGGCTTCTCGATTGGTATTCTGGAAACGAATGACTGTGCAAGTGAGCGGGATTGATTCAAATACTGTTTATTTGATAAGACACGAACAAAATATCATTTACTTCAATATCAACATACAAACAACGTTTGTTAGTTTTCAAAAGTATATAAAGATTGGTGTTGAAAAGTATATAAAGATTAAATTGAAAAATGTATAAAATGATTTAAATGTGGTGTGGTACATAATAAGGCAAATATTTCTAGCGTGGAACAGATTTTGCGTTTTGGTGGAAGCGTGTGGACGCCGGCTCACTCTTAGTTCACGATCCACTCAGTCGAGAGTGGCAACACATCTGTGATTGGCTCCAGATAAAAACTATGTTTTACATTGCTTGATGGTTATGAGCGCTAGTGATCAGTGACCTATCGTTGGGTGGAATTCGTGCTCGTTGGATACTTCAATGATAGAAATAAATATTATAGGGAGTCATCCTGCAGGTACCCTTTAAATGTGCTTATTGTTGGGTTTTAGCGGTAATCTCTAAACATTAAACTGGAGTGTTTCATTGTAGTCTAATAGTCCCTTCTGATCTATAATTTCGTTTTTTAACCGTATCATTTGGTTCACTTTATAAATTATATTTTTCTTCACTCCTGCACCGTTGCACCACACTCTGTATCGGTAGGTTGTAGTATAAAAAGTTGTTAGAAGTTAATAAATTAATAGAGTTAAGTAAATTATATTATTAAATTCCAGATATAATTAGAAAATTTATGTTTAATTACTTCTTTTTTTCGTAAATTCGACTAAGAGTAATAATTGACAATTGTCCCTTTAAAGTGTATGAAATGCACTGCAATGCAACTCATACATTTCCTAATTAGGTTAGGAAGTTTTCAGTTTCGCAGTAACTAAGTACCTAATCTTTGTTTCGAATCGTGAATTCGTCCTTTGTTTAAAACTAAGAAGCTTCGGAGATCTGACATCTGACGCTAATAAATAGATAGCTGTTACACATTGTTCTTTGAGCTCGGCACTGTAACATTCGCGGACTTTCTTCGCCATATTGTTTGAAAGGCAACGGAGCTCATTTTGAGCTGGCTATGGTTCTTAGTTATGTTGAAGTGAGTAATGGGATCTGTCGAGACACTGTATAAGTATCTCATACTGTGCTGTCTTTGAGGCTGACTCGGTTCATCCACCAATCAGTCTAGATAATGTATAATATATTGTACATTTCTTAAATTACTTAAAACATTACTATTATTATGTTTGTAAGTATTAATATGTTTTGCAGCAAAAACTGTTGAAATTACACAGAATTAAATGTAGTGGTTCCTCCGTCATGGTACCACTCAACATAGACCTTAATAACTCTTGTTTTGTAAATCCCGAAAAATACTATTTAACTACTGGGTCGGAGTTACTTAAGATGACTTTACATCTAGCTCTAAGATACCGTTGCCATAAAAACACCAACATTCTCATTTACACACACGCTCTTAGACCTATGATACCAATCTAAATTCAAGTTTTAGTTGCCCGTTTAGCTAGATGCTAGGTGGTGATGGTATACCAGTCTGTAAGGAAGGTTTCTTATCTTATAGACTAGTATAACAACCATCAAGTTTTCTTAAAACACTATCCGGAAATATTAGAACTTTCGATTAGAAATTAACAATGCATAGAACCGGTGTTGATTTAATAACCAGTATGAAACGCCGGCATGAAAGGTTAAGCTCCTAAATATTTAATCCTGCGCTTAGTATGTGAAAGGCTATTGTTGTGGAGATTCTCTACGTGATTACTCATGTGACTTTATCGCTCGTCGTGAAGTCGTAGACGGCGCGGCGACTAACATTGCTGTAATACTGATGTATAGATCATACTAAATAGTCTCTTGATTTATAAAGAAATCTACTGATAAGACACTAGAATTATTTGTTAGATACTAGGTATTCGATACGAGGTATTTTTATGTAATGGAAGGAGTAGTCGAGCGTGTAGCTCACCTGCTGTCTAGTGGTCATTGTCGCCTATGGATATCCGTTATAATTTTAAAATACAGGAGTTTTACCTTACGTCAAATACATTGACACTTTTGGGACTTAGTGGGAATGTCGTATGCCATATGCTCATATTAGTAACACAGCCATAAATAAGAATATTACGACGTTCTTGCTGAAAATAACTACGATAAGATTTCTTTTATTCTGCACCAACTAAAAAGGTGTTTATGATTTCTACCCTCCAGGGGTTTAAATATGGCATTACTATATTTGTATGATTAAAAAAAAAACACCTATTTTTATATTTATTTCAAGTAATTACTGTGTAATATAATATTAGTCTTTTTCCTTAAAAATAAAGCATCTGTTCAACGTTTTTGGGCAATCAACTCCTAAAGGGTTAAAACAAAGTAAGATTATTGTTAAGAATATATATAGTGTTATAGTTACAGGCCGAAGCATGTTTCGTATATAACTACACATGTACAGCAGTACTATTAGTTAGAACTGAGCTCGTATTATGTGCAAGTTATTACCAGCCATCACATCTAACGCAGCACACTCGAACCGTCACAAAGGGTCTTTCACGCGACGCGGTTGTAATTTAGCTGTTGACAGATTTACGGCACGTATGAACTATTTTGCTGGATGTAGTATCGGAGATTGCTAGACACGATTCCAATAGAAGTTTTTGGGCTATTACAATAATAGGTAATTTCGTGAATTAACTGGGAAAACTTAAATTTAATAACGTATATATTTTTTGATAAACGTTGGTGTATAAAAATATTATTTAACTTACATTAATAGAATGTTAAGAAAAAACGTTTTAATCTATTACCTTGAAAAGTTAAAGATCGTATTAAACACAGTTAATGGTTTGACAGACAGTTGTTTGGACAGAGAGTGTCCCGATTCTATTCTATCCTATCCCGAGTTTTGCGACACATGCGTTGCTACTCTTACGGACTAAGTTGGAATGCCTCGTGTGCCTTACCACATTTACCTTTTTACGTATATGTATGTTCCATAGGGTTGAAGTAAAGAACAAGCATGGAGTCCACCTGATGGTAAGTGGTCACTGCCGCTGGACTTTTGTAATTAACTTCATATAGAATATGTGTTCTATCTGAAGTCAATGACATATGCGTTGCTACTCTTCAGAAAAAAGATGATCAATTTCTATGTAATTGAGCCGGCAAGTACACCCTTCTTGCTACTACGTTACCCTCGTAATGGCGCGGCGGTGGTACCTTCCTGGTCAAACCATACTTACTCTACCAGTAGAGTAGCGATTTAAAAGAAACACACACAAAATCTTTTCCGTAAAGATACTAAGTTTTACTAGAAGAGAACAAGAAGTGTATTTTTTCACATGAAGGCAGAATCCAGTTAACGGAATTGGCAACACTGGCTTGCAAGTCATTATCGGCCGTCAGATGCCAGTAACGTTGCATACACGTTCAATCTAAAAGGCTCTTTCATGCGATGCGGTTGTAATTTAGTTGTTGACAGATTTACATTAAACTTTTATGCGGTTACTGCGCAAACTATTTGTATAATTAGTCGAAAAAGTCATTTTATACTTTTAAATTTTTAATAGTTATATTTTTACCCAGAAGGAGGGTAGTGTGTTTCGAGCGTTTGTATGTATGTATGTCCATTTCTTTGGCACGTAACACATCATTAGAATCGTTTAAGTTTGCATAGTGACATAGGCTACAAAATTTTTAAAAATTGCGCCTGGAAATAAAGTAAAAGGGGGCGGGGGGGGGGGGGGGGGGCGACGATTTTTTTTACTATTACAACAATATGAGTTTCAAATGAAAGCTTGTAAATAGACTAATCTAAAAAAAAAAATGATAAAAACTCATATAATCGTTAAATTATATATACATAATAATCATTATAAACAAAAAATCGTTTCAAGCAGTTGGGTATTTTGTTTTAATGTTTTGAACGATGTTATTAATTTTAAATAGTATTCTACTAGAAATCTGTCTACTAAACCTACTAGAAACCTTACAGAAATCTGTGATCACGTTGTTTGACGTTGTTTCACGTTAGAAGTTCTTAAAACGATCAAAGATGCAGTGCTGCGCCGGCGAACCAAATTGGATTGCCTCATTGTTAGTTAGACTCACTTAGAAGTTGAACACGTAGGCGGATTCTTTAACGAATTGAGAATTTTTAAGTATGCTTGCGATAGATTTTCTGTTTAAAATTAATTATTATATAGTAGGTACGAGATTTTATTAGTTCTGTTTAGTATTTTAGACTAGCCAAAATACTACAAAACTAAACAACTACTTACATACATAAATATGCTCGAAAAACACATTCCTTATTTGCAAGCACCATTTTTAAAAAATATATAGACTATGCCACTTTGCAAACTGAAACGATTCTAATGACATGTCACAAACCGTCAAGTCGTTTGGGCTGTAGCGCGTGCAAAACAATGGACATACATACACATTCTCGAAAAATATTAACTTCAGTTCGTGGCGATCTGATAAAATAAGGAAGCTTAAAAATTAAAGAATAATCAATAATTCTTTTTTATATTTTTTAATTTTTTTGTCTGTCAGGTAATTTATGTTCGAAATTGCAACAAAACTATTGAAATTGTTTCATTTAAAGGATTGAATATATTTCTAGTCCTATTGATATTTAGAGTTTAGTAATTAAAATCTACCCACTTTATCAAAAGTTATAACATCTGAAATTTATGTTACCATTACTTCAAACGCTGATGAAATCGCTGAACAAAGCTAGTAAAAAATATATACGGTTGTAAAAATCCATGAACTAATTCTAGCTTCATCGCCACTCGAAGCTCAGTCCGCCGCCTCCTAAGCTCGTTAAATTATTCTAAACAGCAGATTGCTCTACTCTCCAAACTTTTAACTACTTGGAGCTTTCAGTTTAATTCGGAAGTAGGTCGTGGACAGGTCCTACCAGTTCAAGCTTTTGAACTTCCCTGTAACTTACTTTAATTTGTTTAAATTACTGCCTGGTTTGTTAGTGAGTGTATTTCCGTTTAAGGTAAACGTGTGAATTTGAATTGATGTAAAATGAATTTGATTAAACATATGTAGCAAGAATGGCATGTAAAAATAATTACATTCTCATATATTATACTAGCTGAACCCGCGGTTTCACCCACGTTTAAAAAAATGTAATGTGACATACATATAACCGAACGTTTTTCTACTCAAGCAACGACTCCACAATCCAATTTGATACTTACTTTATACTTGATATACCTTCCTCAAAAGCGCTTAAACTCAATTTTTTTATTTTTAAGCATATGGTTCGCCCGTACATTGTTTCGGGATAAAAAGTAGCCTATGTAATTTTCTGACCC
>DWNE01000893.1:0-24764 GCA_018249875.1 Cecropterus toxeus | reverse complement strand
TTATATTCATGTACATTATATAAGGATCTTCATGGCACAGTTTCATACTTTGAACCTAGGTTTAAGCGTTGTCCTAATGGACAACGCTTAAACCTAGGTTCAAAGTATCTTATTTAGTATGGACTAATGTCCATACTAAATAAGATTTTTGAGATTACTTCTTAAGACGATTAGTAATTCTAATATTTTTTGTTCCTGAAAGAACCATTCCCATGTTGTTGATAAACTACGAATTGCAGTACAAGTTACGAGTTAAAGTAATTTTGTTACGTAAAAGTTAATATTAATGACATATTGCAGTAAGTTACATATGTGAATAATATTGATAGACTTGTGAATAATAGTTGCTTATTCTGTATTTATTGGCTATTATTGAAGTAGATAAAAATACCTCAATAAGCGTCACTTAGATGTAATTGTCAATTAATTTAAATATATTTCAGAGGACAATGGGTTTTGTATAGAAATAATTATTGATTCACTCAATGTATTTTGGTTAAAATACCTAGCGAATAAAGGTCTTACTAAGTATAAAGGTTAAAGTTATATTCGACATATCTGTATTCACCTATAAATATCCATCAGTGACCTAACGTAGGAAATCCATTCCTCAGAAATTGACGTAATACTGTTGTTGCTTTATGATTTATTAAGTGATGTTTATTTATTATTTCGATGCAATGCATTAGACTATATAGAGCAGAAGGTTATACAAAGGTTATAAAACTTATGTTTCTGTATGGGATTGTAATCTTTTTATAATATTGAAGTAGTAAACGAGTAAGTGACATTTGTAATAAGCTTTTAGTTGAGTTTGGCCACAAGCAACTTGCTACCCCTAAGTAACTAAATTGGAACGTCTCGGTACGTTTCCATTACCACATCTTTTATGCCAAAACACAACAGCACTTCATACTGCACTCGCCTGGCGGAGCGGCCACCATACTGGTCTGACACGCAGTGGGTCCCGAATTCGATTCCCGGCTAGACAGAATGATGAGTTAAATTACTGTTCCGGGTCTGGGTGTTTGTGTCTTTGTGTGTCCATAGCACCCACAACACAAGAGAGAATTCTACTGTGGGGCTATGATGGTAGGAAGCGTTTTTATACTACTTTTATTAAGTAGAAACCGGCGTAGTATTTTCGAAGTCGAACATAAGTCATATAGTATGGTTCCGGGGGCAATTAACTTAAAAAACATAACGATAAAAATTACGCTAAGTTGGATAAAAATGGGTATTACTATGTAGTGAGAAAACGGGAAAAACTAGTAGAGCCACATGTTATACTCGATCAACGTTAATTTCCGTTATCATGAAGCTTACTTTGATTCTGTGTATATATCGTATTATCTGCCTTTTGTCTGATATTGTATTATGACAACTTTATATACAGCTTACATGGACTGCGACAATTTGTATGGAAGTACGCGTGACTGGTTTATAGAAAAAATCTAAGACAAAAGATGTTGAGTGTAATATTTGACCCGCGTGGCGATGCGGTCGCCCTACCGGTCTACGACGCAGTGGGTCCCGGGTTCGATCCCCGGCCAGACAGAAATGTGACAGTTTAGATTTCTATTCTGGATTTGGGTGTTTGTGTATTTGTCTTTGTATATCCATGGCTCCCACGACACAGGAGAAAATCCTACTGTGGGGCTATGAGCCATTTTTCTGCTGTTTTTTTTTTTATTTTTTTCCTAAGACCAACTGTCAGAATATAATCTTAGTGAGATGCAAGGAAACACAAATACAAATACCAGACGATCCGGTTTGCCTCGACGGCAACGCTTGTAACAGATCGCTTGTTATTGTCTTATAAAAATAAATGTCTTAAGTGCGTCTACATATACGCAATACAAAACATTGCGATTTGACGCGTGTTTTGTCTGTTTGTGCGTTTGCTTTTAGATGTGCGTGAAATTTGTTGAAATTGGATGTACAACGGACATATGGATCAACGGAATTAAATAAATAAATAATAAAATGAAACTAATTATAAATAAAAATAAATTAAATGATACATGCTTTTGAAATTATAATTTAAATTGTTCAATCAATAATTCTCAGTGGCTGAAATATGATGAAATTATTTATTATTCTTTCTGATATAAGGCTGGTCAAATAAAAATCGATTGACAAATAAAAGTGCAAAACGTGCTGTTTTGTTGAAATTCTCAATAACCATTTACCAACTAAAAATAAACAAAATCGAGAAAAAAGTAATATTACAAATACTTACAAATAAGCGAAAACATAAATTAAGTTTATCGTCAGCGTACAGTCACATTACAGCTACTATGTCATCAATGAGCATTGAGTAATACTATCCACTACTACGGTGACTAATATTTCAGGAAAACAATCCACACTGAAGCGGGAGTAATGAATGAACTCATCCCATTCACGAGAGCACTCATTATTATTCCGGGAACGCCGGATTACTGTCTAGCGCCACAATTAATTAATAATATGATTGCCAAATCATTCTTGTCTGGCTTCAATTATACTATGCTGAAATGATCATACGTGTGACACATAACATGTTAGTGCGGTAACGTGCACATATAGGAAATATTTGGTCCAGTTTCCGGAAATTCTATACTAGGTCATTTTCCGCTAGTCTTTACGTCAATGGTGTTATTATCCATACATTGTCTCTTCGTTTTAATCTTAACTTTGTTCTCAGTTAGACATTAGGAAGCTAACACACGAGCGACAGGCGGTATTCGGCTTGTTGGAAAGGTGGTCGACATGAAGGGCCGCTTAAGGACTTTAAGTAGTCATTTTTTTAAATAAAGCTAATTTATTTATTTATTTATTATCGATTATTATTTATAGATTTCTATTACAGAACTGTTCTTATTAAGACGATAGTTTTAGGGTTCCGTAGCCAAATGGCTAAAATCGGAACCCTTATAGATTCGTCATGTCTGTCTGTCCCTCCGTCTGTCCGTCTTTCCGTCTGTCCGTCAGTCCATATGTCACAGCCACTTTATTTATTAATCCTAACCTATCGTTACAGATTGTTTATGGTTTATTATTTTCTTTACTGCTTAACCCACACTTCCGGAATACACATTCCGTTTCATATAATCATAGCGTTGTATAAGAAAATATTTCTTACAATAAAGCTTTATAATTTAGAATTACGATTTTGTCAGTGACTCAACTAATAGGCTTAGGAATTTCGCAGTGCTATAATGAATATTCGATATTTATAAACGTTAAAGGCTGGACTTAAAAATTATACGTTAATCTTTTACGGTTCATAAAAGCATTGAGCACGAGCTCCGTGGAGCTGCAATGAGCAATTGAGTATTGTGAGGGGAGACGCGCAAAGAAACTGTCGGGTACGATAATAAAAGCGTCGGAGTCTGTGAGTAAATATGGCGAAGTATTAACTGAACTTCGACAATGAGCTGTACATTCGCTTTAAAGAGGCGAGCTTAGTCCGCGGAACGTGTTGGAGACAAACGCACTGTGCCGGAATCGTAAGTTCACATTCGTCTCACTTGGACAAATAATGTGTTTTTAACATTTCGTGTTGTTTTGTTAAATCGTAAATACTGAACAAACAGCAAACGTGGAGCGGCCGCTTAACGCACGCTGTCACCACCAAAGCTTTCGTGCTAATACTGTGGAACGCCTGCCCTTTGCTCTTGCGGCGTAGCTTTACATATATACAAGAATATATAAAGCGCGCATAATTTTCGTCTGTTGTAACGTATAACAATAGAAATTGTCTTACGAAGTTAAATCATTTCATATTGGGGTTTCCCGTTTGTTCATATATCATAAATGTATATTATGTAGATTAGGACAGCAATCAGTTGTATTACGGCTCAATAAACTTATAAAAAACGGATAAAAACACCTTTAAGAATACAATTGAAATCAATTAAAAAATTAAACAAAAACAAACTCTATAATAAGGTATCAAATTATTGTGTTATGTGTTTAGAATTAACAATAAAATAAAAATGTGTAAAAACATATTAAAGATGAAAGTGTATCCACATTACTCTTTAGTCGATCCCACTGTTTTAACGTCTCATTTGAGCAGTATTTAATTTTTAAATTGTTCGTAAGTCAACTAAGACCCGAACGAAGCTGAGATCACTTGAATTCTAACGCTTTCCTTTGCCCAACGTCAAATATTTAAATATCTTAAGTGGCCGTGCATTGACGAACTGTCGAGACATACACAAGAAATATTTAATATTCATTGACATGGATACCGGGCGACTCTTCACTGCTATGTTAGAAAATAATTTAGTGTATGGCACGCACAACGAAAAGGTCGCTCTAATGTGTAAGGACATCGGACACTGAATGCACACATACTTATTGTCTCGTGTCGCATTAACTTTTGTGTACTAATTAGTGGGTGTTCAATATGAATACGTAATAGAAAGTCTCGCGGTCCAGATGTGTGTTCGGTAAATAAAAGCTTAAGAGATCCGTTACAAAACGCGTGTGGATAATAGATTTTCGTGAACGGAGGCGGTAAGTACAATTGAAACTATAAATACATTTTCATTCGACATTGTTTGTTTCATTTACATATTTGTGTTAGTGGTGTTGTTCACTACGTCCCTAATTGCAAAAGGTTCTAAGGTGTATTTACAAAACTGATATCGGCTTTGTTAAAAGAGGAAAAATTATGAATAAATAAATTATGAGTAATTTGAATTGTTTTTAAAACAGATTACTGTGTGACTTGTGTATCGACTTTACACGAATATAATTAGTATTAGAGTAATAGAAATAGATAAAAAGTAACAGCTTTCTAATTGTGAGATAAACACTATAAATTCATGTCATATAAAATATTGAATAAGAATATTCTTAACGAATTCTCGTTTATTCTTATTAAAGGTTCAATTTAAGATCGCGTGCCGGAGAATCGGACGGTGGCCATCTATGCAAATTTCTCCGAAACATTTAACTGGATCCGTGGTATGCTTCAACTGAGACTAAACAAAGGCTTCAGATTAATATGCCACCAGTCATACGGGAACCTCTTTCTCGAGCGCTTAACTTAGCTTTACAATAGCAATGGACAACTGTTTGAGGTCATTTCTCATTGGGTTTAAGTTATGAGCATGTCCTCTTTTTGCACATAATTATTCGACTTAACAGGCGATGACTGCGTGCAAATTATGTGTATTTAAATAGTATAATTTATTTCGAATGGTTTACAAAGTTAGTAGAAGTTCCATAAGACGTCAATTAATGTTCATGGCAATTACTTCAATATGACGTTATAATAGACTAGCTGTTACTCCGAATATACAAAATAATTCATTTGAACCCTTTTTATCCATTTTAATGGTAGATAAAATATTTAAATACCCTTTCTTATTGAATGTCCATATTATACAATTAATCTTTTGGGTTTTCATGAATCCTAGCTAATGCTCTGCGATGAAAATTCAGAAGAACGTATCCTTTAGCCTTTTTATATATAGGTTCATAAATTACTAAAAACTGCGATCAAAACAAAAAGCGGCGGTGAAAATGAAGGGTTTGCTTCTAGTTATTGCCCTTAAGTACAATGTGAAGTAAATAAACGCGGTACAAAGGCCAGCCACGTGTAATTTGGCTCGACGGTACCTCATTTAAGTTGCAACGGTCTTGGGGAGGCTAATATACACTCTTTGTCTTAAATAAAGCAAAAATAAATTAAAAATGATGTAAAAACATTGAACGGAACAGAAAGACTGATGGGTTGGACCACCACACCCTCAAGATGTGAAATGATCGGCCACAGTAATTACACTGTCAGACTCTTTAAACCTTACTCTAAATAAGCTCGTCTTCCAAGCTTTCTGCCGATTCAATTTACAGTATATGTTAGTGTAGAGAATGATGTTAAAATAGTTTTTTCGATGTTGTAATCTTATTATATCTATATTATCAATGAGAGTACATTCAATAAAAATTGTGATGGTTTCCCACAGCAATCTTAGCGCTTTTGTATTTAGATTTAAAGGCTTACTTAAAGCAGGTTTTTTTTAAAACGAAGAATTCTTCATGGGTTCTTACTGGTCCGGATAGCAGAAGAGGTACAATGTAATTTAAAAAAAGGTAACATTTTAAGAATCTTACCTTTCTTTCTGTTATCGAAGCGCCTTTGCGAGATGACTTATAATCGTGGAAGTGTACGTCGACGAAGCTGAACGTCGGTAGCCACTCCGGCTTCCCATCCCCGTACTCCTTAGTTTCGTTAAGGATCTTTCGTTTCTGATCAAAGAACCTTTTTGTGTTGCGTAACTTTTTTGTGATCTTTCTGGTTGCGTTCTTGTAAAGTTCGATGCTGGGGTTTTTTGGTCGTTTCATACTTGCTGATACTTCTTTGGTTAGTTGCGCCATGTTCTCTGGCTGCCTCTTCTGATGCCGTCTTCTATGTTCTACCGAGCGAGCCTCAGCTGGGATTAGACACATGGCGATTATTACTATGACAGATGTAGCTACCAAAAGCCTTTTGGGAAAACCTGTAACAAAGAGAAACAATGCTTTTAATATAACATATTGTTTATTAGAGTAGTCTTGACATGCGCTGGGTCTTTCTTCGATTCTAAAGCATTTATGTAAATAGATTAAGGTAAATAAAATGAAGTGTTTTTATTTTTTGAGACAAAATGTCAATTAAAACATTTTTTACAATTTCACCGGATCGGAATTTGTGTTTTAGTATACAATATCATAGGATGTCTTTGTACTTATTGCGCATAAATAATATTAAAGATAATGTTTAGAATTTCTAAGGCCTAAAGTTTTACAATAGTGTAGTGTAATGTTTTTGTAATGTTCACAGTTCCCGCAGAGCGGGCGGGAGTTGCCGGGAGTCACATAAAAAATAATAAGGCACGTTATTATCGTAAACGCACTACGCGTTATGTGCATAAGTGTACAATCTTCATCTTCGAACAATTTTGAAGACATGTCGGAATTTGCAGGTCTCAATCAATTTCCCGAGTGAACCAGTTTTTGTATGACCAGCCTATTGAAAATATTTTTGTACTTTCATCATAAATATACGTCTTTTTAATAGAAACGTTGATTCATAAAAATACATTTGTTTCTAATTTCGAAGAATTATTAACCATTCTGTAAAGCGATGTTTCAACTTTTAAAAGAGAAATCCCCACTTAGAAGCAGCTTTGTTCACTTCAAGTGCTAAAACGTAGAAAGCCCTATCTTGTGGTTCTAAACAGTGACGAAGTAATTAAATGAACTCCTAATTTATTTTTTTGTATTTAACGGATACCATTAAAGAGCAATTCGCCTATCTGAGGTTGCTTGTGAGGACTAAGTTGGTAAACTTAAGATGAGCATTTTTTAAATAAGATCATACAAATTTACTAACTTGAGTCATTAATAGGTGTGGCAAGAGTATCGCCATAATTGATATACAAAGAGGCATAGTAATTGGGTGGAAAAAATGGGCCAAAAACTGAGCCAGTCAATGATATTTACTAAAGAATTCCATTGTATCTGTTTGACTGCTATAAAAGCAGAAAATATATATTTATGCTTTCGGAGTCTATTTAATTATTTCGTCTATGTTCTAAACATACAGGTATAGTTTCCGTTAGCAAATATCTAGGGTTTATGGTGTCTCAAGCTTTTCCCTACAATCTGTGTGCGACATAAATAAAACATTAATTAGTAAAAACGGCAAATGTTTGTTTTTGGAAAATTAGAACAAAATTACGCTATGTTCAAGGAACCGTGTATTACTTACGTTACGTCAGTAGAGGATAAGCGATGTTTATGGTCAGTGAATCATTAGGTCAATCTGTGTCGTTGACAATATAATGTATGCTAACTAAACACGCCGCTTTGCGTACAGTTAAAAATAGGAGACTAGTGCAACGTTTGTATATTGCCGGCTTACGAGGTATTTTTGTACGGTATCTTTTATCCTGTGGTCATTGTTCGTGATCACTGATTTCTATATCTATAACGAATGTATTGTGAAGTTCAAACAATGCTTACGTGTGTTACCACGAAAAGCAGGTACGTACATTATGTCATTTGCTACAGGGTTTTCCCGGCGGCTTATCCTCTGTCATAATAGGCGTAGACGATGTGACAGATTTAGGGAAAATAGTATTAATAACTTATTTTTACCTCCAATACCTATATGAGTTTTTAATGACAATTAAGTAAGTGGCTACTGTCTCCTATAGATATAGTAGTAAAAACCCAAATAGTTATGTAGACTTGCTTGGAGTCAGCTAATGACTCGGTTTTATCTCAGAGGTCTGAGATTGAATTTCTGATATAAGTCACTGTCCCTTACCAAGGTAAGGAAGAAGGAGGAACGGAGGAGTTATCCAGACACTCTTGATAGTGTTGGTATAAGTCAAAAATAGATGCGACGGTATCGCTATAGGTGTCACAAAATGAAATAATTATAATCAAATTAGATCAGTGATAGCCTAATGGTTGAAAACTCGGCCCCTCAATCGAGGATACGAGGTTTGAATCCCAGGCACGCACCAGTGATTTACTAAAATTATGTGCGTATTAGAAATTAATTATCACTGCATTACGGTGAAGGAAACCATCGTGAGGAAACCTGCACATCTGAGAGTTCTCTAAAAAAAAGGGTTCTCAAAGGTGTGTGAAGTCTACCAATTCTCACTTGGCTAGCGCGGTGGACTATGACCTAAAACGTTCTAATTCTGAGTGAAGACCCGTGCCCAGCTGTGGGACAGTAATGGGTTGACGACGATTCAAAAAAGGCATGAGAGGTAATCGATCGGATGTTTCGAATACGGTTAGCTAAACTAATCGGTATCGGATGACATCGCGGGCAGAATTCAGTGAAAAATCCCTTTGATCGATAGCCGACGAGAATGTTGTTCATTCCCACACGATCCGCTTACTAGGCTGTATCGATTTCTTTCTTTATCTGTATTGTGCTCTTCCTAAAATGATCATCAATCGAATCGAATCACCGGCTTCAATAACAATACCATGTTCAATTACACTTTTATGGATATACGGTGATGTAATACATAAACACTCAATCAACTTTTATTAGCCCTTTTTAATTCCTAATTGTATTAGCTATTATATTATTGATATCGCTGTCGATTCAGCTAATTATACATAAATAATTAGCGGTATATAATTTGATTATAACTTGATATAAAATAGATTACAATTAGTATTAATTGGCGTTAAAATAAACAATTAAGGGAATCCGAGTAAATGTAATTTTCTTATTTTATATCGAGTATTTTTTTATATTTATTATTTCATAATTGCTTAGTAACTGTTACTGTAACTTAATTATTACAAATGAATATTTAGAATTTTTACCGGAACTTCCTAGAATTATTGTGTTATACAGTTTTATCAATTTATAGATATAACGTGTATTGCCTCCATGCCCCACTTTCATTTTATTCATTTTTTCTTATGATGACCTAATACAGTTTTTTTTCCAGGATAATAAGTCTCAAAGATTTTTTTGAAGTGTTTTCAGTGGCACATTTTTTAATCCCATGTAATTATTATCTACGTTATATTAGGTTTTTTTCAACGTTTTAGGGATTTTGGGTGTAATAGTGATATTAAAACCAAAATCCCTAAAACGTAAAAAAACTTTATCTTAATCACTGTGTAGTGATATGATAGTTTTGATATGTTTTACACATTTTCTTAGGTTTCGTATTTAAGCGGAACCTAGAATAAATTGTACATATAATGTTTAATGGTTGAATGGTCCGATATAAATACGGAATGAGCTTTCATATTTTTTGCGATATTTTAATAATAACATGATATTAAAATAATAAGGTTTAACGCATGTACCTTGTACCTGTAATCTCGAATAACGCACGCAGGTATAATCACGATACAGACCGGCGATTCACCACCTATTATTAATAATATTTAGGAGTAAATCTACCAATAAATGAAGTATTTACATGATTATGATATAATGTAATCCCCTATTTAATAATTTCATTCATAAATATAATAATATTATAATAACATATTTCCGTCACACGAGACAAAACTTATCGCGGTTTTAAATAAACATTTTTTGTTTAACCAACTATTTGCCGGTTTAATTTAAATAAATATTACCGTAAGTTTGCGTACGTTTACCAAATTGCTCGATTTCATAAATGTTATGTCGTTAATTTATAATAAATTTACTGTAAAATTTTAACTCAGTAATTATTAGCTCACCTGTGAACTCCTGTAATTACTATGAATTAATCACATTTAATTTATTACTACTTTTATGTTGACTACATATGCACGCTCACGCACATAAGTAACTAATCAACATACCCAGTGTAATTGTAAATCACAATTAAAATAATATTTACATCTACCCACTCAATGACTATTGTTTACATTACGCATACACAAGGCTAACAATGACAACTAGAAATAAAATTTGTGTTTATAAATAAAATATCCTTGTAACATTAAAAAAATCACACACCAGTTAAAAAGACATCCATGAACAAGGCATTGATGTAGCTCCTTCGGGCAAGTCCATATTCATTCAACAAAATAAATCCCGATAGTAAAACGTTCGGCGGGACCTTTGAATTACACTGACTGAAAACACTCGCGTTACTGTCGCACTCAGTTACACCGATTAGAAGTCACAAGTGTACAAGGTGTCGCACTAAACAACGAAGTGTTTGGTCTCGTGATTGTCACCGAGTGGAGCGAGTGTGCGAGACCGACGCGCGGGCAGCTCGCTCGTTGAATGAGCACCGAAATGCGGCACCGTACATGAAATAGCCGGTCAAACACTGCGAAAACCCTTACACGCCCGCCGGAAAGCGAAAATCGACCCTCTCGAACACATCCTCCGCACATTCTTGCCAAATTTTTTCATGATGACAAAGCGCTCGAGACGAACTTTGCATAGAGAATATTACAATTATAAAGGAATGTATTGCAAAGATTGATATGGTTGTAATTTTATCAGATAACAGTATTTCGCAATTAGGACGTAAATTACAGTAACCTTCATTGTAATAAGCTGATCACTTAACGTAATAGTTTCATTATTATATTAGTAATAAACAACTGTATCCTTTTGAATTCAAAATATGATCAAGATTACCGGAGAAAGTAAACATTCTATGAGTACTATAATTAAAATATAAAAAGAAATCTAAACTTCGCTCTATAATTTTAAACATCCGATATGAGGGTCGAACGCCATTCGCTTTCCACGTCTTGTGCAAGTGAGCAATTATTCGCTTAGACCTCGACGGTGATTCATCGATGAGTCTATCCTAAAGTGAGTTTTTATCGGCCGTTACTCGTAGCACGTGTGGGGCATGCTTCGGCTTATCACCGGCGCGATCGGCTCGCAATATCATGTTAATTCTTTCGCGATTGGTTTTCTATTGCGTAATTTAAATAAAAAATTGCGCACCTTACGTATCGCAAATTGCGGCTTAAGTTTTTATGCGATAAAAGCAATCGGAGCAGATTTTTTAACGTTTAAGCACGGATATTTCATATTTAAAGAACACTATCGCTGAAGTTGGTAATTTATGAAGAACTAAAGACTAAGCTAGAACATGTCGTAATTATTATTAACTCTTCAATCTAAAAGACAGTAGGAACGTCTAACGTTAATATTGGGATTTTAACATCTATTCACTGGACAGTTGTCTAATCTGCATAACAAAAAGTTTTAAACACGAAGTGTATCCAACCTTTTTAATTGTTTTGCAACGGACATTATGCTCAAGTTATACACCGAGGACAACTCTCGTTTTCTTTTTACCATTGCGTCTTTCTTCGTGAACGGACAACAAACACGACGCGAAAAGAACCGAAGGACTAAACACGAAAGCAAACGGAGTGAAAAAAAAACTTTGAAAGTGCGAGTATGGGAAAGACACTCGTCTGAGTCTGATAGCCCAAAGATTACCACGGGCCGACCTAACATAAGACTTGCTGCTCACAAAGGATTTATGTATTACAGACGACTTTAGTGATAAATAAGCGACGTACAAATTAGTTAGCATACTGGTTGTTTATATAATCAACTTAAAGGAGAAACGCTTGCATATGGCTCGTGGTACAAATATCTGAGCGAGCGTCGCTAGTATTTACACTGACACGTTTTTTTCGTGGTTAACAAGCCGATGCCATTGTACTCGGCCGCTTATTGATAGTGTCAATAGAGGATTATTATGTTCATGATTAATAGTACGTCTTATGAGATGTTTTACGTATGGAGAAAAGTAGTTCAGTGTGTCAAAATAGGATAATAAATTGTAGATGTGTCATCCTATAAATTCACGAAGACAAGCTGAATAATTAGTGTCGCTATGCGTCCTACGTACACGGATGCATTGTATGTTTTATTGTATATAACAAATCGACTCATAATGAGTGAGTATGATCTTTTTGTAGGATGTAAGTGGAGGAGAATCCCAACGCGATCGTTCTTGTGACATGATGACACAGCTTTCGTCAATTAGCGGTTTTTATGCGAAAATGAGTTTGTAATTAGTTTAAGTAGAGGCTTTTCCGGTCGGCAATTGTACTCTGGTCGATTGAAATACGAAGTTTTTAGTGAAGCATTGTGTTGAGTACGGGAATTCAATCTATAGCGAGAGAACGCACATTACCGTCGGCTAATTAATCTTAAGGACAGAAGCACGTTTTGGTTCGCCAATTATGAAGGTCTTTGCCCTTGGACGTTGCGCTTATTTAATTTACTAATCGAGGTAATAAACCTTACTTGGAAAAATTGGAATAGTAAATAGTATTTGTAGATAGGTTAATAGTTTATATCGATGGATGACTTTGCTGTCGTCAGCGGCCGTGGTCTATCGCTGGTTGGAAGTAACGCTTCTGTATAAGTGATAATAACCGTAAAGTTTAGTAAGTTTAAGTAAGTTTAAGTATCATCTATGTTTATTAAGTGGTGACTGCCAGAAACGTTTTAAACAAGTAACCAACCAATATGCATTTAATTTTAAAGAACTCACGTATCTAATAGCTTTAAATGAACAAGTAGACAGAGCGTAAACTAGTTGGATGAAATATTGTATTAATTTATTAATTTACTATCAAATTGTATGTACAAATACATAAGTGTCAGAAAAAAATCACAAATAATTTAAAAATAATAATGTTTAATAGTTTCAAAATGAAAATTTGGCTTTTTTTTTGAGCTTCATCTCCAAGAACATCGATCCATTTTTTTTTTTCCACGCTTAAATGCTTTATACATAATATTTTCAAACAATAGAGCTACAAGAAACTTGATGAGTGAAAATGCCTTTTCCGGCGGTTGTCTCATCGGTGAGTCATGGATTTCCCAAATTTTCGTGAATAGACACGCCACCGATGAAAATCTGAAAGCCTACAAGAGCGGTGTCGAGTACCGGAATTAGTTAGCTATTACTCATGCGTTTCGAAATTTTGTAGCGTGTTAGATCCGCGTAACTTTTTAGTTTGTTTAGTGATATGCATAATGTTCGCAAATTACTATAGCTAATATTAATAACGACGATGCGTGGCGGAGCAGTCACCATAGCGCTGACACGCAGTGGGTTCCGGGTTCGATCCCCGGCCAGAAAAACATCTGAATGATGAATTCAGATATCTGTTCTGGGTCTGGAGGTAGTTTATTCGTCTTTGTGTGTGTCCAAGGCACGCATGACACAGGTAAAAATCCTTGTGTGGCACTATGAGTGTTGAAAGCATTATTTATTTTATTTATTTATATGCACTGGGGAACTGGAAAATAATGATGAAGAAGTGTGCATGTTATCAAATATTCTATTCCTGTCGACTGTTCTTGAAACAATCTTGTAACGTTGAACAAGTGTTTATTGTGTAACATCTTGTACAATATTTAATTGTGATAAAATAATATACAATACATCACCTTTCTTAGTTCCTAGTGTTTGGGTGATTTAATATTCTTCGGAATCTGAACACTTCACATTTTTATTTTGTAAAGCAAAAATGATTTATAACTGCCTGAGTCCAGCGGTTTCATTATATGTAAGTATGAAGTTTTTAATTAAAATTTGTAGGTAACTATAACGTAAAAAAATATGTGGCATCGAAATTGATACAGTAAGAATAAGAATTGGAAATAAAATAATTGTTTTATTCTACATATTCACCTAACAAAATCATTTGTTAGCCGCAATGTTCTAAGCAACGATTTTTTTAAATAATTGGCTTGAAATACATTGAAACTTCACACTTATCGTAAACTGCAATTGATAAAGCCTCGCAAACTACTATTGCACACTATCAACTTCACATTGCTTTCGGTTTCAGCAAACTCACAAAGTACTTTGTCTAATACGGCAGTAACATCGCCGCTAGGTCACACTCTGTCAAATCAACAGCCTTTAGAAGTTCAGAACAGGGTTTCTCAAACTTACACCTCCGCGTACCCCTTCGATATTCAAAATGACGACCCGAGGCGGAGCGGTCACCATACCAGTCTGACACGCAGTGGGTCCCGGTTCGATCCCCGGCCAGACAGAAATTTGAATGATGCGTTTAGATTTCTGATCCGGGTTTGGCTGTTTGTGTATTTGTGTTTGTGTGTCCATGGTACCCACGACACAGGAGAAAATCCTAGTCTGGGGCAATGAGTGTAGAAAGCGTTTATGTTTATGTGTTTTTTAAAATTACTAAGAACCCCTTTAATATTTACCTCCACTTAGGGTAGTATAACAATAAAGGATTAAAATAATTTGGACTTGTTCTACGAGCTATACTTTTAACTGTCGAATGTACGCCAGTATCTAAGTAGCCGTAACGGTAATTTTGTCGCGTACCCCTTGCGATTACAAAGCGTACCCCACGCATATTCCACTTTAAGAAGCTCTGGTTTAGAACATAGGTTCAGTTAATTTAAGTTTACCGTAAACATAAGCTTCCGCGGCGGCGCGGGCATTCGCGAATGGCATTGTTTGCGAGCCGCATATAAATCACACCTGAGCTTGCTATCGTAAACCCTGTTCCTTCTTGCGTATCCCTAACCCCATTTGTCCATACTAAATCACCAACTATCACAACAATCTCTTGACTGAACGTCTCTTTCCTGTCATTTCATTTTTTTATAAGAATGTAGCAAACCCGCCACCTGATGGTAAGTGGTTACTGCCCATGGACATCTGGAAGCAACTTCATGTAGAACAGGGGTTCCATCTGAAGACAATCGGAGATGTGTTGCTACTCCCGACTAAGATGGTCGCGACATATATAAGTGAGCCGGCAACCACACCCTTTACCGAAACGCAAGAATTGCTTTACGCTATAAATAGGTGTGGCGGTGGCACATCCCCGGTCGAACTACATTGGTAGTATTTAAATTTCTACCACCCGGTAGAAATTTAAGCATATAAGAGTGCAAATGCTATATCTATGAATGTCAAATAATAATAAAATAATATATTTACCGCAACACTATTTTTCAAATCGGCTTGAATATTGGTGCGGCAATATCCGAATGGTATTTGGAAGTCATATATAAATCACATCTGAGCCTCGTATTATAAAAACTTTAACTCCTTGCTAAGTTACTACTGATTATTTGTCTATCAATTTGTCAAAAGATTATTTTAGTTACGATACAACTATATTACCACTACTACCTACATACAGATATATGAATGTCATACGTAGAATGCTTCTTGTTATGTTAACGATATGGTATCGGTTGTTTGTATAACATATATCTATATGATACTATATGATATGTATATAATATCCTTTCATTATTAATGCATTTTTTTTCATTGTATCAAATATAGTATTATTCAGTGAAGCTAATGAAAAATAATATCAAGAAATTTATACGTATCACTTAATCAATACATTATGAAGCTCGACTGGCAATTGGAGCGAAAAAAATACAAATGACATTATAAAATACTTAATTTATCTAAAAATGTCAGTCAGTGAAATAAAAAATAAATTATCTATTAGAATTAGGTCACTATTACTCGGTAAGAGTAAGTGTGTCATAATTGAAATCATAAGTGAAATTATCAATTGTAGCGTCGTTGTTGGATTAGATCATCACTTATACCGGCTTTCCGCTCATACCTGAACGTTAGATAAACAAAGGAAGGAAAACAAATGTTTACTCGAAGCTCAACACAGTGTCAATAATAATTAAATACACGCGAGTTTAGAACTAAATACTTAATATTATATAATAAAAAAAAAACATACCGTATCTAGCGGATCCCGATCCACGTTTTAAGGCGCACTCATTACAGCACGTGCAAAAATCGGTAATTTTTGACATTTTATTTATCACAGAAAATCTTTGGCATAAAAAAAATTGTCACACGTAAAAATTCACAGCAATTTTCAACACTGGCACATCACTCGATAAATAATCTGTGGTTTAAAAACGTAACGTGTTGGCGGCAACCGCGTTTCGTTCAGGACTTGCGTGCGGCTTCGTTCAGTGGGCCGCTTTACATGTAATGGGTGTCCTGAACGGATTTCCTCGGCTTTTATGTGGTCTGCGCTCCCGTGATAAAGGGTGCAAAAACTAATGTTTGCGAGGGCCCGCCATACGTCACCGATACGACGTCGCCGCCGATAGGACGTAAACGAAACACATGCTCTTACGCAATAGCTTGTTCAAATAAATAGGTGCATGTGTTTCAGAACCGGATCCTAATCGAAGGTGTGTGAGAATTATCTAGCGGCTTATTGCTTGAGATTTATCAGTTCTATAGGCATATGCCTAAAATATATTTGCTATTTTTAGCAGTTACAATCAACACGGAATTGTTAGGTGAGTTATTTAATTAATATTTACTTTGTTGTGTGAACTAAATAAATTGTCCGATCTATCTTTTGGTCTTTTTTCGATTTTTATACGATTTCTTAATAAAAATTTTGGTTAATAATAAATTTACTTATTAATTACATCTTATTAATTATGACTATTGTATAAATAATATTTTAAATCTTTCTAATGTAATAATGTAATAAATATGTGAAATAAACAATTAAGAAATAGTTCTATAATTAAAATCTACCCTGTATAAAATAATTGAATTAATTTAATGCCAATAATTTTCGCATGGTGAAGGAACTTTGTATGTAATATCGCTCGAAAGTTTATGCTAACTGAATAATCTGTTTTCACATGTAATGTTCCGGGTTGTATCTTTTTTCAGCTTTCAGCCTTGTAACAGTAGTTACTGGCAGATATATTGCCATGTCAAGTACGATTCGCAGAAAACCTAGGCAAGTTTAATTTTAGAATTCCGTCGATCGAAAACCATTTGCAATTTCTACGGAGGTGTTGCTTGTTACATCTTCCCGCCTCCACGAGAGCCGCCTCTTGTTCTAATCCCGAAATAGTCCCGTTCTATTGGCCGTCGGGTTAATCCCTTCGCCTATTACATGCAACCAGTGTAAAAGTTTATTGCGCTCGGCTTAAAACAGAACTTTAAATGAAGCTTACATGCGTGTGCGCACCGTATGAATTTCGTCAGATGTGTTCAGGATTTGAGAAAAAAGAACCTTGATATCTTTTGACTCTTGTGCGATATTATATTTGATGATTATAAGTGCGTTATCTTTTTAATACTGATTGACTAATGACATAATTATCCAGATGCATAATTTCCTAATATAGTATAGTTGCATTATAAATGTGCGGTAATTCCGTTTTAAGTGTTTGTAAATACGAAAATAATAATATTATTGCAATGTTAATTTATTGTTACCAAATATGGGAGATAAATGCATACAATTTTAAATAAAACAAAAGGCGGTCTCATCCATACTGATGATATCCAAGACGCAAAGTTGGATAGATAGGATATTAGTGAGGGTGCAAATATCGAATCAAGGACTATATATAGTATAATAATTATATTCTAATATAATAATGATGACACGTGTCCGATAAAAATATTTATCACATACATTAACGTCAAAATTTGAGTGTAATAATAAATAAGGGCCTATGCCACGAGACCGAAGTAAAAATATCCAAAAAAGCTAGAGATAAGGTATCAAGGAAAGACATCAATTGAGTTCTAGCATGATATAATTCTACGAAATTATAAGTATCAAATAATTGAAATAATTGATACATATTTTATAATTTTACATTGTGAAAAAGTATTTTAGGACTTTTTCTTGTCATGCGGGCTAATTCCACGCGCATAAATTAACCCAATGCAGAATCTAGAGTCTTGTGAAGACTAAGACTCTCTTCACAAGAAAATTATTTACGATACGATTAAAGGAAAGTGGTATGGGGACCAGATCCGCATGTAGACACACGCGTGATAAGAAAAAAGCCCTAAGTGTTATACGTCACATAGGCCTTTTTATCTCACAGCTTGACAACGGAATGCCGATACTCGTAATATACGTATTACCACGACATCAAAGCATTGTCTCGCGTAATAATTACTACGTTAGCGCTCGCAAGTGATACGATAAAGAGTTAATTGCTCGCACCGCATTCACACCGTAAGGTAAGCCAAACACATGATTTTTTATAATATATTGCATCATGGGTAAACAAGATACGCTTTAAGGTAAAAATGTTTGACAATAATATTACCGACTAAAAATATAATCGACAAAATAAACAAAAACATATATATTTTTCATTAAATAAATGGGTACAGACAAATAGAATAGTAATTAAATTTCTCATAGTATTACTAAACTTTAAATTATTATTATGAATCTTCTCATGATTACGAAATGATTTCATTATTTATTTTCAATGCAAAATTTAAGTTGATGTCACAAAATGGGAGCTAATATCACATGCAACAATATAAGTTAAATATCTTGCCTTATATTACCTATTTATTTTTAGTCTAAGAAAAATATTAGGAGTGGTATACCTACTTTGTGGAAAGCATGAGGAAACTAAATGTGATATTTATTTTTGCAGGTAAACAATTTCAATGACGTTAATGATCGATTACTAATACCTCATAATTCCCGTAATTCAAAAGCATCAACAATTTTCCATCAAATAGATGAAATGTTCCTGACTGGGTAGGTAAAATTAAATTATTAATAACTAACCGCAAAATAATTATGATATTTTACAAGGAAATTCACAATGCATGTAATTCCTTGTTGGATGCGCTAAATGATTTAAGATTGTATGCATTATTTAGTTTCATAATGTATTTACATACAAATACTTAGTGTTCAAGTCACGTCTCACATTTAAAATGCAGTGTTTTTATGTAAAAGTGTTAATAATTTATAAATTTATTTACATTCCCCACGGCTGTTAAATAGGGAAGGCACCTTTTAAAATTCTAAGTAGTTATAAAGAAGTAATTGCTTGTAATATTTTATTCGTATCGGTGTAAAAACAAAGGTGATTAACATACAAAAAGTGCTGATCTCTTAGGGAATTCTAAATTGGAGGAGGAGGTAATGAGTGAAAATGCGCGGGCATCCCGTACATCCTGATAAATTTCAGAGAACACAGTTATGTCGGGGCTAGTAAAAAACCCCGGTGTATTGCCGATTCATTGTCTATGCAAATCCGCAATTCTCTCATGATGCTGTCATTTCCTATTACTACAGGGGTTAGTGACGTAGATCTCGTAAGCGAAATAAGTTTTTCTACAAACATTCATCACAATGTGATGAATATAACTGTATATAAGAAGTGTGGTTTATTGATTTGTGCAAATGTAGAGTCAATTATTGGAACAATGTTATAATATGATGTTCTTGTAATCGTTTTATTAAAAGTACCTGGAAAATAAGATTGACTTGGGAATCGGATTTTCCCGAAGGTAATTGATGTAACTAGTCCATTAGAATAATAAATGAAGGTCTCCCACAATTGGGCCTCAGGCCTTGGGACATACGGACCTCTACAATTTTAATAACATTGAAATAACTACAATAACTACAGTTCATCTGACGGTAAGATGTCACTGCGTTTGTCAAACATTTAGAAATAAAATATCTATAGAACAGGGATTAAATGAATCCGATAACAGATGCGTTGCAGCTCCTGAGTACTAAGATAGTCGATTCATCCATACCTTTCGACTGCAATGCAAGAATAACTTCACCTTGATGGAATTATATCTGTCCTATCACCTTTCGAAGTATTTTTCATTTAAAGATGTTAGGACCGTCCCTTACATTGCCGTTACGAATCGATTTCTTAGATACTTCACCATGACCTTACGCCAAGAACAGTTATATTTACTACGACCGTTTCCAATTCTTCACTATTCAGTTTTTTAATTTTACTTCATCTATACCAAAGACATATTTAACTAGCTTTTACACGCGGCTTCGCTCGCATTGAAGCCCTGAAATAAATATCAAAGATCATATTGTAACAGAACTGAATCAATACAGTGAAGTTTTAATCCATTGCAAAATGTGTAAATTGTGTTAAAAGTTTGTTAAAATGTTTAAGAAAGGAAGAAAGAAACATTTTTCATAAACAATTATATCTGTCAAAATATATATTTATTCGAATAAACAGTGACCTATTTTTTTTTCTAATACCTCTGAAAAAATGTTTACAAAGTTTTATGACAATCGGTTGAGTAGTTTTGGCGTGAAAGCGTTACAAACAAACTTACATTCACATTTTTTAATATTAGTAGGTATAACAAGTTTTAATCATATCAATTTCCTTATATCTAACGGGAAATAACAGTTTTAACTCGCCACCTCCATCAAAATTGTAATATTTTTTTACTAAAAAGACTACATTGTATTGAATGCGGACACGAAATAGAATAGGCGGTAAGATAACAAAACAAACCATGTGTTTTTATTTTGTTTTTAGTGCCTATCTGATTGAGCTTATGATTTAATGAAATATCAGCGATGACTAACGAGCGTGCGTGATTTTTGGCGTTAGGCTTTGTTCCGAGAAAAAGCTCGAGGGCAGGTACTTATACGGCGGCAAAGGAAATGCCATGAGGGGCAATGATAAGAGGTCACGGTTCGTTCTTTCCGCTAAATTTAAGCCTAAGTATCTTTGATTTATCCTCAAATAAAGACTCAACATCCCCTGCTGGGTACGAGTGATATTAGAAGGAAAATGTTTAGGTGACTATTCACATGTACCATACCACATCGCAGTGATATGGTACATGCGATACCCATGTGACATATCACATGAGCAGTGATAGCCTAATGGTTGAAACTCGGCCTCTCAATCGAGGGTTCGAATCCCAGGCACGCACCACTGATTTTTCTAAAATTATGTGCGTATTAGTATTTAATTATCACTGCTTTACGGTGAAGGAAAACATCGTGAGGAAACCTGCACATCTGAGAGTTCTCATAAAAAAAAGAGTTCTCAAAGGTGTGTGAAGTCTACCAATTCGCACTTGGCCAGCGCGGTGGACTATGGCCTAAAAACTCTCTCACTCTGAGAGAAGACCCGTGCCCAGCAGTGGGACAATAATGGGTTGACGACATGTCACTATGCAAACTGAGACGATTCTATTGATAAGTCATACGTCACTATCCGTCAAGCCGTTTGAGCTGTAGCGCGTGCCAAAGATATTGAAATACATAAAAACAAACTTTACATACATGCACAAACTTGAAAAACATTATGCTCCTTCTAACGCAGTCGGGTAAAAAGACCGCGACTAGCACGCCTTGAATTCTTGTCTTGAGATTCACGCGTTTTGCGAACAATGACTGGGTAATCTAATTGCGGCTTTTTGTAATGTAATCAAAGTCAGTAGGTACGTTATTAAACAGTAATTTGCACTGTGAGCAAGGTCGGCATGTGTCTTACGTTAATCTGAATAACCAATTCTAATTTTGTTTAGCACGAAGATCACTGAATTCAATTGTTGTAACCTAAAATTGTGATGTAAAATAAGATTAAGTAAGTAACTTTTTCAATTACCTTAATCGTTCCTTTTTATAATATTTATCACATAATATTTTTTCTGAGTAAATATCTTCAAAAACTAATATTTTCAGATATGAGTATTTTTGTCATAATTATGATTCAACTTGAAAGTTGTAAAACTCAAGCTAAGCCTAAGATTGTAGGTAGACAAGCAGATGCACCCATAAATACGCATAAAAACAGCTACGTATGTGTTAAAACAAAAAAACACAGGCTTCTACATAAAGACACGCGCAGTGAATAACATGAATAGATGTGATGGAAGTACCACCGGAAGAACATAACAAGCTATACCTCCCTCTTTTATAATGATTGAAGTATTCGTTAATTAACTTATCCTCGAAATAATATCCGATAGTTTTCGATGCAAACGTGTAAATAGTCTATTTCCGCAAATTAATTACTTATAGTTAACTGATAATTGCTTTACTGAGCATTCAATTTTAACATTCCATTGTACTAATACCGTAAACTTTCATAACACATATATTATAACAGATATATTAAGTCAAGTAATAGGTATATAAATAATTATGTTTACTAACATTAAAATAATATTTTGTTTATTCCTTATTACTTTTGAATGTACCTTAAAGACTTTTTCTAAAAGAAGTTTTTCTTCGTTCGACGAAATCCGAAATCGTCCAAATCCGTGAAACAGATAAATAAACTGTACTACGCTGGTAACCAACACAATTGTAAGAGTATGATTTATAACTGAATAAAGTAACACATGGACATCTGTGAACATCCCTTAGTAGGATTTAAATAAATTTAAAACTAAACTTACAACGGCTCGTACATAAATTTAAAACTAAATGGCAACGGATTAAGTTGTAATTTTAAACTTTTATCAAATTACAAACTCGTGCAAAACTATGTACGGTTTACGGACACAGTTCTTGCAAAGTGCACAAAAACTGCAACATAGGCGCACGATTGACTATAATTTTAATGTTTTCCAATACCATTTGTTAATTAGATACTTATATATTTTTAACGATGAACGCAAGACTCTAACAGTTTCTCAATCCAACTTTGAACTAACTCATATCTGAGGCGTAATTAATATCATTAGCTCCTAATTATACATCGCAGCAGATGCAATGAAAAATTAATTGCCTCCACTACTTATGTTACATTACCGTACTCGTTTCAAAATGGTAATCAGTTTTACGTGTTCGAGCCTTTAATAGATCATCGTGAAATTCCATTACATACTTTATTTAAAGTGAAAAGACAGAGAAATACGAAAGTATCCATGCATATAATACAATTTATAAATAAGGGACATTATAAATAAATACAATTTAAAAATAATATTCAGTGTATAAAAAGTAATAAGTAACAATAGAAAATTAAAAATAAAAATAATTTTATTGCTTGTGTTTAAAATTGCGTCAAACAAAAAACTGAATTTAATAAATAAAGTAAAGAATTGAAAATCCTTTTATTGGTAGTATCGAAGTTATATTTTGTCCTTATTTCATTAAAATCTTTCTAGTCTATACAATGTTATAAAGATATATTTTTGAAATGCGGGACATGACGAGTATTTAAAAAATCATTCAGTAGCTTTTTCTCTTCCGATTTCATTACCATTACGGCAATAAACAGCTGTTGCCAAACTTTAGTTCTATAAAATTATGATTACGACGTAATTCGACCATAATCAAAAATTTTCTAAGTTTCTGAACCATTTGAATTATAAATGATAGCTTATGCCGACTAATTATAACCGTAAATTATTGCAAAACTTGCTTACGGACTAAAATAGCACAACTTGACTTATAGCTAATTTGCAAAACAATTAGTTACCATTTATGAAGAAAGTGCACTGTTACAAAGCAGCAATGTAATTATATAATAACAACTTTAAGTATGTCATTATCTATAGCAGCAGATTGATGATATGAATTTTATAGTTTCTTTGTGATTTACTTTGTACCAAATCATAATTAAAAAAAGTAAATCGCGTAAATACATTTGTACATCGCAAAGAAAGCTTGGAGGTTTTTAAAAATAAATTATAGAACATTCTGTAATTTTTAGATTTTTCGTCAGTTTGTGTTTTTTTTTCGCATCAAATCATATCGAATTAATTTAATTTCGAGGTTGCTTCATACGGTTGGCTGTAATATTTAGTTTTTACTCTTATTTGATACCGTCAACTTTATCAGAAGTTACGTTACTTTTTTGGAGGTAAAACCATGGGTCAGTTACCCAGATTTTGGGTAGCCAATTTATAAGATACATGAGCGGTAACTGCCATCCGTTGACCTTCCAAACCCAGGTGCTAAAACCATATCTGAGATTGTCGACAGATATCGGATACTCTTAAAGACTTTTGCTGCCATTAAAGATTATGTTAAAACACTTCATGTAAGTAAAATTATCATTTAAACTCTATAGAGGCTAAAATTAACGTTAATAGTAGTAATGGATGTTAAAATGGTGTCACCGACCCTAAAGTGTTTAACGGCACCTACATGGTTAATAAGGAAATACATTTTTAATTACTTTCAAGTTAAAACATATATAATTTATACTGTAAATATATATACTACTTAGAATACCTCAGTTATTATATATTCTGTAAATATGTATGTTGAATCAAATCGATATTAAATTCCAATCGTATATCAATCTCACATAAAGTCACCGCAGATGTAGAAGATAACGGTTAACTCTACAATTATAGGTAAGTAATACAAAAACAAATGGATCGAAATGGTGTTCCTACTTTTATTATTTAAAACTTTAATTTTATTTAATTCAATAAAATACAATTTAAATTAACAATTAAAATTATAATTAAAATTAAAAACTATAGATAAAATAAATG
>DWNE01000892.1:0-24796 GCA_018249875.1 Cecropterus toxeus | reverse complement strand
ATTAATTGTAATAATGATATTATTTGTACGAATATAATGTTAATTTGCACACCTTATAAAGGTAGAATAAGAGACGATGTAATTTAAAATTAAGATTATTTTATGTACCCTATCCTTATGCAAATAAAGAAATTGAAATTGAAATACAATAGGTGACGCCCGTGCATTTTTACAGAGATTATAATCGATTTGAAATAAAGAATTCCTTACAAAAAAATCTTCTATAGTTCATAAGAGATGCAAGTAGTATAATAGTAGGATATTATTGGTAGTGTATTTATCGGTCCAAATCCACTATAACATGAAATAACTCTGTTACATTGCTAGGAATTTAATGAAAATAGAAATGTACATGTACCTAACTAATGTACGTGGACTATTTCGTTATATACCACATCCATGAATAATTAATTTAGTAAAATTCATTCAATATGTTAACCGTGAAATGGCCCGTAACATAATATAATCTAACATTAAATGAACGAAATGCACCATTGAGCTTTGCTTCAACGGAATACTTAATTAGAGTACATTAAGAATTTAAACGGCTTCCGTACGAGAACTCGTTAGCAGACCTCAAAGCAGAACAAATTAAGAGTACCTACAGTATGTGTTATAAATCGCGGGCGTACGGAGGCTTACGAAGATGTGTTTATTTAACCTAAAAGTGTTGTAGTCTTGTGGTAAGACATTTGTGAGTCTTATTTGAAATAAATCCAGTAAAAAACTTTTTTAAAGGTATATAATTGCTAAATTAATTAGTAAATGTTTTATTCCTTTTATGTTGAGAAATTTTTGATGCAGAAAATAGTAATGTAATTTTACAAAAAATTGAAGTGTTTGTAACATTACAGCGGTGCTAACTTATAATTAATGCGTTAAGCGTTGTTGTATTACTTTAATTTTTTTTTGATTTTTAAAGATAATATAGACGATCTCCAGCATGAGCATCTCAATCAACTCGATATAGGCGTAGTCTTAGGTTAAAAAGACAACTTAGCTTAGACTAAGCGTATATATATAATCGTTATATCGATCAAATAGTTTAGTTGAGTTGTGTGTGTACGATTTCATGACGATTCAACAGGTTAGTCTACATTAATGTAAATAAATTCAATCGAATCTTCATTAATTTATGTGATCGTTTCCTAGATCCAATCGGGACGCCATATAATTTTATCACTTTTAGTAAGTTCAATTTAATTTCATACATTTCTACACAATTATAATAATTTCAAACTCGGACAAGCAGCAAATTAGATAGCAATAACTTTTACATCACGATGGAAAGTGGGAACAAAATTAAGGGCTTATTATTCCGAGTGGCAATTGAGAATCGTTTCCGAACCTGCCGGGAACGGCCGGGATAGGCTTACAGGCCAATTCGCGGGCTTGCTTGGGACTGGCAAAACTTTTCTAATTTTCCAGTAAAACCAAGCAGTCGTAAAATTATCGGAGGACCCTATCGGTGGGATGTTTAAAACGTGTTTCGTGTTTGGACAAAGCTGAGGATTAATTACTTGTAACGAAAAAGTCGTGGTAATTTTTGATATAAGATGGAGTCGTGTAAATTGGAGTTAAAAAGGTCAACCGATCGTAATTCAGCGTATACATAATCTGACGTCGCGCGTGGCGGAGTGGTCTCTCTACCAGTCTGACAAGCAATTTATTTCGGGTTCGATACCCGGTCAAACATCATTAAATTTCTGTTTTAGGTCTGGGTTATGTGTATTATTTATTATTGGGGTTATTTGTTTGGGTCCAGGGTACCCACGACACAGGAAAAGGAACAAGTGTGAGGATATGAGTATAGGAATTAATATGATGTCCATCTTCACGTAATTTCGGGGTGGGTCTATGTATCTTGACCGCCAAGAAGGGTGTGAATTTTTAAGTTTACCTCGTAAACTGTGAGAACTAAAAGGAGAGATTTTTAGTAAATAATATTATCCTATGCATCATTTTAAATACAATATGTTTCCTAACAAAAAAACATTATAATTATTATGCTCCATTCGATGGTATATTTACTGTCTCTGCTGTAACTGTAGTTATTTAAAAAATCTACGGTGTTGAAATCGCACACGTAAAGAGGAATATTCGAATACCTACCAATTAACGTAGAATCCAACAGTAAAAGTAACACAAAATTCATACTCATTATCTTTGGAGGTTCAAACCTGGACCTTTCTGGCATAGAGTGACTGCTGATCCATGAGGGTCACATAATTATCATATACTTAAACACAACACTTTGTTAATTACCATAGAATACATTGTTAACGTACGTCCATTTTAAATCATATTTAATTATGTTATTTTACTCTACAACGTTTATTTAAAATTTTATCCTATTTAGGTTAAAATAATTATATCTTTTGACATTAGATATAATTATTTTAACCTAAATAGGATAAAATCGTAATTACGATGACATTACGGGCTTAAATAGAACGCTTTATGCTTACATTCTCGTACCTGAATAATATTTCAGTTCAAAACACATTAGAGTACCGCTAGCTTTGGAGCACTTTGTTTTAAATGTAGCAATTATTTTTAAAAAGTACAAATCCAAATACACAAATTGGTAGAGTTTTTCTGTAAAAACGTAATTGTATTTAAGCTTAGCATATCTTTATTCAAATATTTTCAAAGTATTTTTCGCAATCTGTCGTTTTTTTCCCAAGATTTTTTGTAGTCTAAATTGCTTCTAAAACATTGTTTTACAGAGACACAATGTGATTTTTATTCAAAACTTGACGACCCGTCGTAAATATTCATATTGACGAAGTTTCAGCTGAAAAGTTGAAGTTGTATGAGACCCATTGGTATTCATATTACATTGATACTGATTTTAGGAGAATTTTCACGTACATATTTATGTTGCGAATTTATAAAAAGCACGAGAAAGAAAAATTTACTGATTAAATTTTATATTGAATAAATGATAGATGTGTACAACGACATCTGTCATTGTACTGAAGCAACAAAATTATTAGGGATATTCACGATATGTACGATAATTGGTCCTTCGAGTTTCCATTGCAATACCACCACCGCTATTTGTCTTAAAAAAACAGTAAGTCATATAGTGTTGAATTTCGTGTTTTAGATGAGACAAACAAATCAATGCCAAACTCCTTTCAGCAGTTTCACCGGAGATATATGTTGTAATGTTATGTTGATATTAGGGATCTCCGGTGTAACTAAAACCCCATTTGGGGTTTTACTTGAAGTGGCAATAGGCTGACTACATCCTTCACAATGCAGATAGAGTAGGAAGATACCGGAATGGAGGAGAGAGGAGGAATGAGGAGTACGGATCGCTCCCCAACCCGATGGACTACGCTTGTAGAGGGTGGTTTCATTACGATAATTGATGATAAATATGACGATTGATCAGTTAATATCAATTCAGATGTCTCATGACCGGTCTGAGGTGCGCATATTAGAGGAGGCCAATGCGCAAGCAATCCCTGATTAAACGCTGATAGACGGAGGGATTTATAGGTTCTAAGAAACTGTCGTCACGCCGCGATACAATATAGCAAAACAACTGCCGTATCTTAGAAGTATTTGTACGTTTTAGCACTTTATTCAATAAGCTGGTAACACCTTACAGGTAACCGCAGACACTAGGCGTGCGGACGCTTTCGACCTTCGTCATGGCGCGCATCAGCTCCGCAACGAGACACGGATCAAAACTGAGTGGGATAGCTACCACAATAACAATAGACTGAGAGCGAGGTGGGTATATTATTAAACATTCCTCTATTTCTATGTGGAGCACATCTCTGTACGGGTCTCTAGGAGTGATAGCCAAAAACCAAATACCTAGTCAAATTCCGCCTTTCAATCGGAGGTCCGAGGTTCGAATCCCAAAAACACACTTCGGATTTTTCAAAGATATGTGTCTATTATCTTATTACTATATTTTAATTTTGGTTTATGACCTGGATTGAAAAATTCCATACTTATTACCTGAACAACGCTATAGATACTATACTATAGATCAATACTGCAACAATCACTCTTACTCTGAAAGCTGATACTTGCCCAGCAGTAGTACAATATTAGTTTTTGACATCGACAACGGTAGCCATCTGATACGCAACTCTCTTCTTGCCAGGGGTACATTCATCATACTTTAATAATTAATATTCATATAATATTTCTGTTTCGCGTCTAACTGTTTGTGTATCCTAAGACATCCAACTACAAATTCACATACATTCACACCAGTGTAGAATCCGTCAATATCAATTTTCCATTCCTTGCTACTTTCCAATTGTGACCAGCTTTAGATAAGACTTAGTTATATGAAATTGCTTATAAATGTCAATAACAAGACCGGTTTATTGAATATTCGAACAATGTTAACTTGTTCATCTAGAACACTTAATCTCAATGGTTTAGTTCGTAATCTTCACGAAGCTCGACATAAATCAGAGCCCTCCGGAGTAACTTCCAAGATGCATGTTACCGGATCCTCCTCCGTCCTACGACAGGCTAGACTAGATCGCCTAAGACGCATAATATTAAGAAAGTTATTCTGGGAGCATAACTCGAACTATGTACGATACGTAGTTGTACTAATGGACTTATATGTATTTGATAATATACTTATAAAGGCGGAAGTTTGGTAGGATGTATTTTGAATTGAGTATATTGGCCGGGGAAGTATCACCGCCACACTTATTTCTAGCGTGAAGCAGTTCTTGCGTTTCGGTGGAAAAGTGTGGTTGCCGGCTCACTTTTATATGAGGCGAGCATCTCAGTCCTCGGGAGTAGCAACGCATCTGTGATAGACTTCTTATAGAACCCCTGTTCTATATGACGTTGCTTACAGATGTCCATGCGCGGCAGTAACCACTTACATCAGGGGGGCTGCTTGCACGTTTGCTACTTCATATTTATAAAAAAAAATATATTTTTACACTTAATGGATAAGGATGCGGCAAAACTATTTTCTAGTCATCTAAACGATGTATGTTAAGTTAACACATTTTACTTTTTCCGACAACTTTACCCATTATAATATTTTTTTAATTTATTGGAAATTTTAATAAAATTATTTGACATTCATTATTTAGATATTAACCTACGATCAAACTTAAAACTCGCTCGTTACACATTATACTTAAACATTGCTTTTGAGCGTTTAAAATAATGAAGGCTAATACTTAATAGATAGTACAAAATACATTCGAAATTTTATCTTCTCGTCATGGTATAAAATTTACAGTTTATGTAAACTAATTTTAAATTTTAATCACATACAAGATTACATATATTATGTAAAACGCGTGCGCAATTACTGTTCTCTCGTATTTTCCTAGAAAAGTTTTCCTTCTCTTTTATGTATAGATTTGTGTACTGTAACAAATTAAGAGAGCACAGGTTACTAGGTTAATACTAAAAACTCGACTTAATTTTTTCTTAGTAATATACCCAACTATGTACCTACGATAAATGTAGCGTTATTTTTACTCTAGCGTATTATTTGTATATATTTTATTTTATTTCTTTATTAAAATCTTAAGTACTTACTTGACCGTGTTATATTCGTGTTTTCTCATTAAAACCGTTGCACTGAATAAACGTCTATGTATACAAATGGCTTGTATATTCAAATTCTTCAAATGCTAGCAATGCAATGGAGTCGTTTGCATTAATTTAGTCAATGCCTTACTTTACTTTAAAGAATATCTGAAAGAGTCTTTATACACAAAGAAAGAGATTATATAGGTACATAAAACCATGACAAAACATATGTATCTAGAAATGTCTTGTCTATATTTTTTATTATCGGTACGTAGATAAATGATGTCACGTTTTTGATGTAAAAAATCTATAGACGCAGGTAAACTTGTCTGTTGGCGTGGCGATCGCCACACCGTATTTTTATTTTAGCGCCATCTGTTATACGTTTTTGGAACTATAAAATATCAAACAAAACTAAGCGGGCTGCGCTGTTAATTCGACTCGATTCGTGTTAGTGAGGGGTACTGTTCCTATGTGGCGTTATACAGATAGAAATAGAGAGTGAGAAAGAAAAAAGATAGTGTTTATAAAACTCTAAACAGCATGTAACGCGGCAAGCCACTGGGTATTAAGATTAATTAGAAATGAATCCATTGTTTTTGGAAATCAAAAACACAATCGTTTCATTTGCCAAAGCACAATCATTCAATTAATAAAGCATCAATCGATGAATCGCCCTGGAAAACACTGAGAATACTGTTAAGTTCTAAGAAAAATAATTCAATATTTGTATATCACAGAGTATACGAAATCGAGCAATGGAAGTCTACGCTCCAAGAACTTCTCGATCTACTCGACCGGGAAATGTCTGCATTGAAAGACGAGAAGGCGTCCACAGAGAGGGAGCTAGAACAACTTAATATGCCGTTGTTGGTCTGCTCCGAATGTTTGTCGAACAGAGACGGCAGACGAAGCACTGAACTGACATACGATCTGGCTGACACTGAGCTGAAGAAGGTATGTTTTCTTATAAGATTTATATAGCACACAGCATGTATATGATCAAACGAAAAGAGGAATAACATTCCAATCCTAAGATAGGGTATAGTTGCTAAGAACCTAGTAGGGGCGCATTCTTTTTGCTCTCGAGGGGGAACACAACTACATTTGAACGATAAAAATGAAACTCTTCGAATTCATAAAGATAATATGTTTGATAACGATTGCGCTAACATTATTCACAAAATAGATTCTCTCAAGAATCCAAAAAAGTTAAGTAAGCTGTTTTAATCAGAATAAAGCATATTAAAACAAATCCTTGTTTTAATATGATAAGAATCCTCAATTTATTGACTGACACCGTCACTAAGAAATTCTTTATAATGTTGGAATTACATATGCAATATCATTTCCTCTGAAACTGTATTTTTGATATAAAATTTTCAGTGATGTCGCATTTATAGAACCGCATTTATAGAAATGTTCACATAATTTCGTACGTACAGATAGATTTTATAAGCGGCTTGTAGTATCGCAAAATAGAGAAAAATAAATGGTATGATAGTAGCAGTTTGATATGAAACCCATGGAAAAATAACTCCGACGTATTTGTAATACCCATGCATACGTAACAAAACCAATGATAATCCTATTGGTATACACAGAGAGAAGCGTTTAAATGTAACGTTCGAAGGGATATATCGCTTGTTCCATTTATGCACTGTTTAATAGACCTTTATCGACTTATTTTATTTTTATATCGGGTTTTAGTAATAGAAAAGAATAACAAGCGAATAGTATATTTTTTGTCATGATAGTTGTTAACGACCATGCAGCACCTGAAGTAAAAGCACTGTCGTCTAACGTAACTTAATTTGTATAGAATCTTGAAACTGTTCTATCATTGATATTGCTAATCCTGAAAATTAAGATAGGCTCAAAAACGTGCAATCGCGTTACTTCACTCTTCAAAGCAGAACTAGGTAACGCTAACACTAAATATCGATTTTGTATTTTATGGTGCCATGGCAGGCGATTATTCGGCCTTTTTTATCGTTTTATTTAACTTAGCTTATGAAATATTACAGACACCCGAAGCGGATTGTTACAAATACAAATTGTATTTGTTCGCAATTTAATATTATTTAAATTTATTGTTTTAAGGAACTTTGCGTAACTGAAAGCAACAAGAAGATGCTGATAGACCGTTGTCAGTCTGCCTGGGAAAAGATAAACAAGTTGGAAGTCGTCAAATTCAAACTACAACTGGATTTGAACGATAAGAATGAAACTCTTCAAATTGATAAAGATATGCTTAACCTTGACAAGGACTGCGCGAACATTACTTACAAAACGGATTCTCTCAAGAATCCAAAAAGGTATTTAAATTAATAAATACGTAGAAACTTAGCAACTTTATAGCAACGACAAAACAGTAATATACACTATTTTAAACTTATTCATGTGAATTGTACAAGTAAAATTTTTACTCATAGTTAGAACTTATTTTCTAGTGGTTTGAACCATGATTAAAGCGATATTATTTACTATACTTTGCCTGAACGATATATAGATTTGATTGAACGCTAAAACACCTTGCCTAAAGGGGAGCTTATATCTATACTTCTACACTATGTACTATAATATTATAAAGCAATAGAGTTTGTTTGGTTAAACGAACTTATCTCGGGAACTTCTGGTTCGAATTGAAAAAATATTTTTGTGTTGAATAGTAAATTTATCGTGAAAGGCTTTAGGCTATATAACATCACGCTGTTTGTTTGTTTTATTAGATTGTTCTATAATAAACGCGGGTGAAACTGCGTGGAACAGCTAGTAATTAATAAATTATGTATTAGAAGTGGCAGACGAGCTTGGGAAGGACGACATAATTAGAGAGTTCTTACCCTCCTCCTTTTCATCTTGTCAACGCGTAGGCAGGTAAGGATTATTCGGATCTAGAGAACGTCTGCTTCGCTCGGAAGATTCTCGGAAAGTAAATGCCTGCCAGATTTTTATTAACATTAGATGTAATTAGTTATAAGTAATTAATTATTACTCATTAAAATAATACAGATATTACGTTGGTATAAAATAATGGCACGTAATAGAGAACATTTAAAGTCGTCTACGAACCTCTTTAACTAAACTGATTTAAGACAGAAGTCCTATTTGAAGTCGATAACAGATGATTTATTGTTGATGATTGAGTCAGTGAAAATTTGTTAGTCTTATAAATGATCTTAGACTTTATTTCGGACTTTATACATTTTATTATGTTACGGATACTCACCATATGCGATTTTGAATTTGTTTGTTTGCTTGCTTCATACACTCTTCAAAACCAATCGCAGTAACGAGTTTATTCTAACCATTCATATTGCATTATTTTTTTAGTTATTACGTTAAGTTCTATATTTTAATAGAATGATCACCTACGAACAATGGCTAGACAAATGCGAAGCGACGAAGAAGATGGCGACAGATGAACTGCAGGACACGTTACGCCTTCGTGAGTCGCTGTTCGTGGCGCGCGGTAGAGCCAGGAATGCATTACGAGCGCAGACCGATGTCACCAACTACATGATGCGTCGGCGAGTGTACGAAACGCAGAGAGCGAGGAACGAGCTGCAGTGGCAAAAAATGAAGGTTATCTTGACAGGGTTGTTACGATACGTATTTGCAGACGGCTCTGGGAATCTCGATTTAAGATCAGCAAAATATTTCAATGATACGTTAGGTGTCTGTTATAGGTCTGAGTGGTCGTCATTGTGGCCATGATAGTGTGATGATGTGAAGGTTAGGAAATCCTAGCGACGTCGGTTCTAAGTGAAGAATCCTTACTTCAAATAAGATGTTTGTGGATATTCAATTAGTACATTCGAGAAGTACTGTTTGGGCAGCCAGTCAGCCATCAATATCAATAATTAGTCAGTCGCAAAAAATTGCACTACTTAGAACTAAGTTAGAATGTCTTATGTATCGTCTTACAACATCCTTCAAGTCAAAATACAGCAACCCGTAACACTGTTGTTATAAGGCAGACACATTTGAAGCGATGGTAGCTGATAGTGGTTTCTGTAAGCAACACGATTTTCTCACGGTTTTCTCACCTTTATCAACCTTACAGCAACTCTTAAAAACGAAATAATTTCACAGATGGAAGAAAACATGGACAAGCTAGCGACAGAACTGAAGACTATTGGTGAACAATTCGCTGATAAAGTGAATGCGCTTAAAGTGGCTGAGACACGGCTGGAGACTAGAGGATACAGGCCGGGAATCGAACTGGCTGGCGACGAAGCTGATATTGGATTGAAGGAAGAGGTCCGTAACTTGAGAGAAACGATCCGACAGTTGCAGGAGAAGCTAGATTGTGCAAAGTAAGTAGTATTAGAAATAGTGAAGTACTATTTCGCTGAAGGATGATATTCTGGACTTGTAACATGGGGCTCGTTAAAAAAAAATCGAAAAGAGCTCTCCTTTAAAATCGGCGATTTATTAGTGACTCCTCTGGGGTTGCAAATGTGACTACTTTCCATCAAGGAGTCCGTCTGCCTTGTAATTACGTTTAAGTAAAATATAGATAGGGCCAACATCCAAAGAAACTAATCATCACTGTATTGATATATTGAGCCCATTACACATTTTTTTATATGCATTTAGTTAACTAACGGTTCATCTGTATGTATTCTGTATTTGATATTAAAAATGACGATTGTGTAAATCGAATATAATCTTAATTATTATTAGCATAAATATATTTAGTTATTTTATCTAAGCGAATAATTTCACGCGCACGATTTATTATAATATAGTCATTTATGTTTGTTAATGAATATTGCTGAACTAATAGCTTTTTATTTTTATAAGCATTCTATTCCATGTTATTGGGAATGATTTATTATTGGCTCTATTTGGGTGACATTATTTATGTTTTGTTACATGATATGGCTTATACTTATAACTTAAAAACTTCTTATAAAATAAAATGTAAGGCCACTATTCACTACACAGGTATTTTATAATTTAATCATTGTAATGTTTGAAGTCTATTTTATAACATGGGAACTTGAATCTGTTAGTTATTAGACGATTAGACTTCTTTTATCTTCATTGTCAATGATTCGTCATTTGGAATGGGATTTCCCGTACTTAGAATTGTAAATAAGAATATCTACATAATTGATATTACGTAAACTAATCGACGAGACGTTTCTAGAAGCCTTTAACCCTACAGGAAGCGAATCATGTTAGACGAGTACTAGACTGTGGATAGTAATAAACAATTATAAAGCACTCATGATACAAGAAAACGGGAATGGTAATTGGTTGCAATAAATGTTCGTTTGATTGCAATAAATTATGAATTCTTCTCTGATATAAGGATTTGCATATCGGCATACTATTATGGGCTTAATTGTTTTGCTTTGTATAGTTATGTTGTGAGTTTGTTTATAAATAACAACGAGGAAAGTTATAGTTTTTATTATTTCACGACGTACCGATTGTATTTAAATAAAGGATTAATAATAATGATTTTTAATAAAAACATTATATTTAAGTGATTCTTTATTTAAAATGGCTTCCCGTTTTTGATAATAAACAAGGACGCATATACTACATATTAAAATATATTACGACATTGTTCAAGATACAATTTTTATTTACTTTTGTATATAGACGACCCATAAGTAAGTTTTTATAAAAAAAAATTAACTTCGCCATACAATTTTGTACAACGGGAGTTGGCAGGAGTGCACGCTAAAACATTTATAAGTTGTAAAGTAAAGGCGAAGTGAATGCCTAGACTCCTAGTCTGTCTATGAATTGAAAATAACTTTGATAAAATACTAAAGCAATGTTGACTACCGCTATCCGGGAATGCCCGAAATTGACGCGAATACGTTAAGTCGAATGTCGTTCAACCGCACCGACGCCGCTGAATTACATAGTTAACTTAGTTGTCTTTCCAATGCCAATTTAAGAAGCAAGCATTATTTTGTCTGTCAGGGTACGTTAGATGTCTATAGATGTCAATAACGCTTATTCGAAGGCCAGAAAACGATCATTTCAAGCGTTAATTGCAGTAGCTTCAGCTGTACGCATTAAATATTTTTGTTGCTGAACTTATAATACTACGAAATTTGGTTGTGAACTGTAGCGAAAATTGACAAAATTTACTTAACGTTTACAGTTGTATGATCACAGCTACTGAATTCGCCTGATAACCCTGTAAATGAAAATATTAAATCCATTGAGCATTTACGATGCCAAAACTGGAGTCATATTATAGATTTAACTGTTTGATTTCTAGCATTTAACTTTAATGTTTAAAAACATGAAGTGTGCATATTTTATACATTTTGAATTGTGAAATTTACGTGCTTTTAGCTTGCGCGTTTGGAGATATGTACGACAAACGCTATGAAAAGCTGTTGATAAGCAATCTTAAAGAGAAGAAAGTAGTGTTTTCTTCTATAGAACAACTTTTAATTAGCTTCAATTTTTTGGACAAAAGGTCTTATTAGCTCTTCTTTCGTGCAGCTTTTAAGTTTTAGTTTAGCAAGTTTGACCCGTTACGTTATTGGCAAGGAATTTCGTGTCATCTTACTAGTATTATAATTGCAAAAGTTTGAGAGAATGTATGTGTGTTTGTTGCTCTTTCACGCAAAAACTACTGGTCGGATTTCGCTGAAATTTGGTACAAAGATAGTTTATGACCGAGATTAACACGGGATAGATACTCATAACTGTGACTGTGTAGATGTGATCGAAAAGGGCGGAGCTGCGGGAATAACTAAGTAGAAATCTAGTAGAATCGTTAAAAACCGCAAAACAAAAAACACTATTGCTTAAAAAGGTTTTTTTTTAATTATAATGTAATTAATTTAACGCTTATAAGAGTTTTTTTGTGAAAATAGTAATGTAAAAGTATTACAAAGTATTATAGTATCACAATCGGTCAAGCCATTTGGGCTGTAGCACGTGCCGAAGAAATGAACATACATAAGCTCGAAAAACATTAACCTCCTTCTGACGTAGTCGGGTAATAAAGCCGCTGAACGTATTTCATTAGGAGTCTACGCAATACTATGTCGTTGTTGTTTTAAGTCTTCAAGTTGAACAAAAGGAACAAATTGTGTCACGTTATTATCTCGTTGCGGGATTGTTGGCTTGAGCTTTCAGTTTTAAGAGATTTTAAGACAAACTTTCAAAAGGGTGGACGTGTTAATTTTTTTGGATGGCTACTTGAAAATATATTTTCTTTGTAGTATTCATTTACAAAATGGGCAAAGTTTGATGACTAGGATATATTATTAAGTGTACACAACTTTAATGATATTTTTTGCGTATTTTTCTACAAGAAAGTGTTGTTGGAGTTTTTTTGATAGTTTTTTGATTTATGTAAGAAAACGACAGAAATTTGTGTATCTTAAAGCGGAATCTATATATATAAAACTCTTGCATTACTGAGTGACTGACTGACTGACTGACAGACAACGCACAGCCGAAACTACTGAGCGTAGAATGTTAAAATTTGGTATGAAGATTCCTTAGGGAGTGTAGACGAGCACTAAGAGAGGATTTTTAGAAATTCCACCCCTAAGAGGGTTAAATAAGGGATGAAATCCTCAGATGACCTCAGGGGACCTCAGAATGGGCCCAAAGCCAGCCAGGCCCCGGTAGAATACAAAAGCGTGCCCCGTGCTGTGACTAATGACAAAACCTCATTAGAAGAGGCCTATGAGCAGCAGTAGATATCAAAAGAATAGATGGATTATATAGTTTTGCGCGAACGAAGTCGCGGGCAATAGCTAGTTAATTATATAAAGCGTTTTAAATTTCAATCTGATATTTTTTCATCGTTGGGCACCCGCCCAGTCACATATCTACTTATAAGAAACCGAGTTTCATTTTAATCTTATATGAAGGTAAATAAGATAACGCGCACACAGTCTATAGTAAGTGGGACACTGCCACCAATGGACATCTGTAATCAACCCGAGCTAATATCAGAGTCTTGATTAGAGGTTGGACATTGTTGTGTTGCTAATTTGGATGAGTATGTCTTCAGCCAGGGCTGAATTAGGCAGAAATAGGTTTCGCAGTAATGCTGTCTGAGTCGATCATTTATTGATTAATTACAGCCAAGCTCTTGGCTTTAGACACTACTGTGGTTACACTCGACATTGTTATCTTTCAGAGCCACCTACAATGCTCTGGAGGCGGCATCGATCAAAATCGCGATCGACCTCAACGATAAGGAGCAGTCCTTGGAGACAGATACGAGGGCCCTCGAAATGAGGTCGGCTCTTGAGCCCAAGAAACCTCAGGGCACCGATAAGAACCTCATCCTTGCCAGCATGCAGGATGAGGTGCCGAAGATGGAGGGATGAACTTTATTTTTTTCGCTACAAGTATTCTTCAATGTTAAGAATAAATTTTAACATTATTGGAAAATTTCTTGAAAAAGGTGTGGTATATTGTTTTTATAAAATGAGATTGTGTGTGTTGTTGTTGTATTTAAACATTTCGAATTATTTAATATTTTAGAGTCTCGTTAGGGTTCTTTTATAATCTTTTTTTTTTTGTTTTGTACAATATTTTAGTTTTTCAATTTAATAAATAATTGATTTTACATCCATTAAGTTTTTGTTTGTTTATATAACCTAGATCTTATTCGTGTTTTATTTCAAAGGTATTTTGTATGGAAATATTTATTTTCGAAAGTATTCTAACCGCTCCAAGGTCTCCAACAATATACAAGGTTTACAACTATATACCTACACCATAAGTAACTATCAGGTATTATTATATAGATAATTCTTAACAATGGAATACTTATAATAACTTGCCTAAGGGACTATATATATCTACTATCGAGACATAAGTTCATATTCTCGCGGCTAATGTTCATTATGTGCAAAATTAAGCAACATCAGCGTATCAGGTATTGATTGATCGGCGACCGCGAACTACTTAAAAATTATTCAATCTAGTATTCTCAAAATTTGGACCACAACAAGACAATAGTAAATGGGTAATAATATTGCAATCATTTTGGAAAATGTATAGTAACATATATTTCGAAATAAGTTCTTTCTCTTAACTGACTTATTAATATTATGTATAGTCTATGTTTAAGCCAGAGGTGTATTATATATGAATCTAGCCGGATCTGGGAGGCCTTATTTAATAGAACTTAGAGTAATGCTCTATATTATTGAATTAGCAAATCTTTTAACCCTAATGGAAGACGGACCACCAACAGTTTGTTCGTGATTCATTTCCCGCACTGGACAAGACTTGCTATAAAAAGGTAGCATTCCACTGGGATGTTACATTCGAACTTCCAGCTAGACTACAGAACACTGGGTAAGACAAGTTTTAGATTGCTTTGGGGACCTTATTCGCCATAGATCACAAGGTACTAGAAGTACAAAATTACAAGTTATAAATTAAGGAAAGATTTTCTGTTCCCCTTTATTGCTTGTAATTATAGAAGAGAGATAACACCGCCACATCTATTTCTAACGTGTATGTGTGTGTGGTTGCCGGCTCACTTAATATGAGGCGATCATCTAAATCCTCGGGAGTAGAAACGCATCTTTGATCGACTTCAGATAGAACCCCTTTTCTATATGAAGTTGCTTACAAATGTTCATGGGCGTCAGTAACCACTTACCGTCAGGTGGACTGCATGCTCGTTTGCTACTTCAATCTGATAAAAATCATACGTCGATAAAAAAGTTTCACTTCAAAAAAACTGTGTACTTGAAAGTACTTATGGATGGATTCAGCTACACAAAATTGATTACTGACGTTTATGTGTAATTCTGGCCACTTCAAATGACCTATCATCAACTCCCTGCTTGATTTGCTTATTAAATTTCCTCACATATATCAATTTTCTTCGCTCACATATATTATTGCTTGATGCTACCGTACCTACAATAAAACGTATTTAGCATATTTGTCACTAGGTATAATTTATTAACTAAATGATCTGAATGTAGGTATATCAACTTTGTATGAGTTATCATACAGCTACCATTTAAGGAGGGATGATAGGATACGATATTTAGAACAGAATATGTATTTTTATATAACTTATGTAATGTAATGTCTTTATTTTGCATAAACCTACGAGGGTACTTACAAATTGTCAGTTACAATTTTTTTCTTACTACTACCACTTACCACACTACTTACTACCACCGGATCGGAACACGACCTCAACTGAGAAGATCCGGCAAGAAGCTCAGCGGGTTTGTCTTTTTTGTTTGTATAATATCTTTCTTTAATTTGTTCTTTAAATAGAATAAATGATAGCTCCAGAAGCTATTTTAAGAAGCAATAAAAGAGCATGCAGCCCAACTGATGATAAGTTGCTATTGATTACAGATAAGAGTCTTGGCTAAGGTTAATCACGAATGAATTGCTACCCATGAGGACTGAGAATGCCTCGGAAAGAATGTCGCTCTTACCACATCCTTCAGACCTGTAAAAGCCCAGAACATACTCAAGTAATACTTAACTTACTACTAAGCTTAACACTGCATTATTATGCAGAAATAAATGTGGCGGTTGTGTCTCCAGACTCTAATCAGCAAAAGGTTCTTTTTTCCTTTACACAAAATGTAACTTTATACAATATTATTTATTACAAAAACCCTATACGGGAACAGGTGCTTAAACAATTTAATATTGGCACGCAATTGTTCTTTCCGAAAACGATTACGTCCATTGAAATGAGATGAAATTCCAAAAACACCGCAAACAGGAGTTAAGCTCAATATAATATAGCCAACCAAAACCACGTACTTACAGCAATAAAATTAAGTCAAACAAAGCACAGGAAATAATAGCATTTATAGCTACGCGAACGTTCTCATACAAATGATTTCATACACGGAAACAGAGACGCTCTAAAATCGATCAGATTTGTTTCCGGCAGGATCACTTCAAATTAGGAAGTGTTAATAAGACAAAATTGATGTTGTAATCCATAGATTCTCAATCTTATTTCGTCTTCCGCCTGCTTAGAGGAATAATAATTCTCTAGCGTCTCCTCCCCTCAGCCCCTAAAACATGTAGATTAGAGGCATTTGATTTTAGTTAAAAATATTATAGACAAGCAGTTATACGGCTTAAACCGCCCTTAACCCTATGAATCAACACTCTTGGGCTGTTTACAATCCTCCTGTAGCCCTCTATCCCTCAGTGTGCTTATCTCTCAAGTGTACGAATTTGAAAATTACTTTGAGAATTACTCGCTTAAAAAAAACGCTTCCTAAGTTCGTAATATGGCCACAATCAAGACGTACATTGATAGTCCACACAGACTTGATCAGATACAAGCGTAATCACCCCAGCTATGTATGACACATATCAATAATTATAATCGTTAATGCATCGAGTAGTTCACGTCGTGTATCTAGAGGTTGTTTACATTTGACTTTTAGTTACTGCGGAAGTAAATCGCCTTTGTTCCAAAAGTCGGGCGATTCTGCGAACTTACTGCATGGAACTTAAATAAATAAAAAATCTAAGCTACTAATTTAACTATGGGTACCATACCAAAATGCATAAAAGTGGAAATTTCATAATTAAGACCTGCAAGAATTGCAGGTGTGTAAGGTCTTAGTTCGGCAACTGTTGAACCAACTTTAATGGCATTTCTAAGATGTAAAATAAAAAAACGGGTATATGGACTGCTTTATATGAATTATTTTGAAATCAATTTTATATACTCTTTTCTTAAAAAGCATTTAAATATCCGTAAAAATGTGTTAAAATCACGTGACACAAAATATCGGTCCAAGCTGAGAATCTCTTTTGCACAAACGTACTTAAATAAATGTTATTTCATTCATATATGATAGCTAAGTTAAGATCATAACAAAATTTAGGACATATTAGCCGAAAATACATTAATAACATCGATAAATGTGCGAGAATTGGCGTTCCGAGTATATTGTCATATTAATCGTGATTGTTATTGAATAGCCCCCAAAGTATCATCTGTATACAAGCATTATGGCGCCTGGGGCTAGCTTCGAAGGTTGTCCGGTCAGATTCGGAAGGAGTCATGTGGATTGCTTCTTGATTTTAGCTATGACTCCGTTCACTGACTCACTGACTGCGATTGAACAATGAATGTTAAATGTATGTATGTAGGTAAACTTTCAGACTTGCCCATCATATACCATTCGATCCGCTTCTAATATCCGGCCTTATATATTTTTTTATTTTCGTGTAGTTCTCGCTGCAACATCAAACTTGTAGAAAAAACATTAAGTAGTACCTTGTAAACAAATCTGAAACCCTGAAATTGGGCGAAGTAAATATGTTTTCTTTCTTTCTTTCTTTCTTTCATACATTTCAAAGAAAGATGTCTAAAAATTAGTATAAAAAAATATTCGGAGAAAAATATAACAGCACCAGTAGGTCCCTTCTCGCCTCCCCTCTACCTTCTGTCAAGCCATGCTTGATATGTATCTTCCCCTCCTCCCCGCTTCAACGGCCACAATATAAACTCAAGCGGATTAGGACAAGAAGAATTATACGCACGAAAACACGCTTGAATTATCAGCACTCTTAGCACAGACTTAATAAGTCAAAATTATTTGATATTTCCTAACAATAAAATTAAATAAAATAACCATAGATCTTAAATGAATATTATCTATTCTAAGCACTTCCTAGAATAAATTCCTGTATTTTATACAGTCAAATTCAAAATATCTAATAGTTTTTGGTATTTAACTGGTTTGGATTGATTTACATTTACGAGTAATCTAAATATTGTATCTCACGTGCGATAAATTTACAAGTATAATTTATATAGAATTTTAAATGATAACGTAACGTTTATTTACGATACCACCATTAAAAAAAAGGAAAACAGATTTACCACAGAGAACATCAAAACAATAGAGGTAAAGCCTTGTTGCATCGTTTGTTATTGTTCCGGAAATGCAATTAAAAAAGAAAACAAATATTAGTCATATTTAAAAATCCATATTCAAATTTAAATTTAGAACGTCTCATCCACGCTTTCATCGCCCAAAACGGATTTCCTACTTAGATGTTTCGGGTTTCGAAAAGTACGAAGATTGGATTCATGAGTCGCGCTACAGCCTGCGCCCCACCTCTCGCTCGCCGTTCATAGCGTAAGCCTACATATTTAAACTCGTATCATTTACGATCGGTCGTCGATAGAGACGAATTTTCAAGCCCGCGAACTTTTACGATATTCGACCGACAATCTTGTTCAAAGCCTTATGTTCAGAGTGTGGATTAGTAGTCATTTTCTAGTACTGACTGATGTGAATTATTTAGCAGCGCGTATGAATACGGTAAAAGCGGTGAGTGCTGTTTGAAAGTTTATGACGGTTTATTGTTTATTATTTAACAACTTTAATTTCAATGTTACTTTGTGGCGAAATAATTTAGGGGTTTAATTAAGTACCTTTTATATTAGATATCAATCATAATTCGTAAAAGGAATCTAATTTGAAAATGGAAAGCTATGTTGTTGACTATATTTAAAAGTGAACTCGTAATGCAACTGCAAGGTATATAAGTACCTAAACCAGTATTGTTACGTAATTGTAACGCCTGTATTTTAGCATTATCTGTGACAATGTAGAGTAGTGGGTTGAGAATCTTTGGAATCTTTGGTATTTAAAATGTTATGCAATTCCCTTAATATTTTATTACGTTCTTTTGATTCATATAAATCGATTTTTTTAAAATATCTTTTTTTGTCTTTTACTTAATACCTTTATAAACTTTAATTTATATTTAGATATTTTTTTTTCGAATATCTGAAACCTTTAGTAATAATTTATTGAAGCGTAAAAATTCTAAATTTTAAACTACTATAATACTGCATATATTATATTTTCTTAACAATAAAAAATAAGTTGTAGAAATTATAATTTTATTTAAATTAGTTATTTTAAATATAATATTATTACGACAATTACGACACTTATTGAACTAAAAAAAAACACAATTACAATGCCTTATAAAATACGACAATTTTACAAGGCATCTGTAAATACAAATATAGGTGTTAGTCATTATCGCCTCATTATATTTATATCTGCATCCAATTATACAATCATGTGCTTATCGTTAACAATCTCGTGTATTAATACACCTGACAGAACATTACCCATATACTTGTAAGACCTCTTCCGTATTCGATAGAAATGTACCCGGAACACCGACCACTTCCCACTTAAGCGGAGACAAATTTCATAACAAAATACGCGTGTATAAACGGCATTGAGTCGTAATTGTATCTATAAATAACGTAACATCTATATCTATATACAACACGTAAATTTGTAATTGTTACGAGTAAATAGATATGATATTAACAAGTGATTAAGCCGCTATTTAGGAAGGAGTGTAAGTCACTTAACATATCTACTCTTAAAACTATAGGTAATTGTTTTAAAAAGTTTAATATATTAAGTAAAAAGTAACTACGATATTTTACACTTTCGCTGTTGATTACTTCAAGCTCTATACATAAAGCTTTAAGTAACCAATAATGTACACCTTATAATAATTCTTATATATTTTTTTGTTTATTTTTTTTTTTTTTTTTTTTTGTTTTGTAATTTTTTTTTTTAAAGTTATTTTGTATGATTTTTTTGTTTGATTTTTATTTATTTAAAATTTATAAATAAAACTTTTAATTAACATTTTTTTTATTTTATATATAAATTTTTATTATTTTTTTTTTTTTTTTTTTTTTTAATTGAGTCGTAACCATCAATATATTATTAATTTCAGTATTGTAAAGTAAACAGTTTTAATTTGATTTGTTTTGATAAACAGGCAGATAGGTTTGCCATTTAATATATCAAACACAGTATTATATTCTAAACGTAAAATGTTTCAAAGGGCTAGTTTCACTTTGTCTAAATGTAGGCTTAAAAACAATACTAAATAGAATAAATCTTACCTTCAAATAGAACCAAATGACAAAAGAAATTAAGGAAATAAACAATCTCTCAAAATACGAGTATTTATTTTGTAGAATAAACTTAGGCATCATAAAAGATGTCCTAACTGTCATAATACGTCTCTACATCGCTGACTATTCAATGAGTTCATTCTATTATATTCTTGTATTTTCAAGTAGCAAATATAATAATTGTTTGAGAGGTCTATTTATTTTACGCACGATAAACTGTTTTTGAATTTTCCGACGTTTTACGCCTCCAAAAATCTTATATAAACATGCTTGAGGAAAGCTTTAATGAAACGTGGGATGTTTATCGGTAAACAAAGGAAAATTAATTCGACCAACGCAAAATTAAGATTTTCAAAGAACTGATGCTTATTAATTTTGTTACACTTTAATGGGTTAACTGATTTTAACTTTGTACTAAGTACGTAAGTGCTTATTCACACATAACCACTACTACTCCGCAACGCAACTGCGTGGGCGGCTAAATATGTATGTGAGTATATAATTTTATTCACACGGACTACATTTTTCCGTCTAAGTCTATGTTTGATAAAAAAACGTATGTAATTAATTGTTTGAACATGAAGTTCAAATGAGTAATTTGATCTTAAAAAAATGATAATTACAGACTACAGCTTGCCGACGTTCTATCGATGCTGTGTGGTGTGGTACAGAAATATACTAGACATTAAGTATTATTTTATTAAATAGGAGTAACAAACGACTACGGAACCAAACTAATGGTTAATAGCCAACCTTATCTAGAATGCTTCATATAAAAGTCCTTACCTACATCTTTCATATGAAACCCACATAGAGTTTCAAGTCGTTTTTTTCTAAGCAGAAATACGTCGATGACGTCTCCGGTGTCAAACGAAGTATTCTACTGTTTTCACGAATTTTATTAATATATTATGTACATTGTGTCGCTAATATATAAGTATCATATTTATTTTAAAAGTCAACAAATAAGGCCACTTTAATAGTTTAGTGATAGAAAAATAAAGTCTGGTACTTTCTACTTGTCATCAAGAAATTGTTATTTCTTGTTTCCGTAAATTATAAATTTGAAATAATCACCTGAAACAACAAAAATAACTTTAAACATTAATTCGAATTCTCAACTACACCGCTATTTCTAACGTGGAAACAATGAAGGGCACGAATTAAAAATTCAGCGCAGTTAGCGAAGTGCTTAAAGAATTTCTTGTCTCGAAACGAATTTCTTACTTCTTCATAAATAAAGATTCTTATTAAGCGCTTGCTTTGTATTTTCTTAATTTTCTACAGTTTTCTCGTTATAGTCTATGCATTTTAAACTAATTTCCTGCTTGCGGCTTCGCCTATATCTGCAGTCTACGTAGAAAATTTCATTGCTCTCAATTTGAGTTTCACCTGCGTTTTTTAGAGAACAATCTATATAAAACAAACAAACATAGTGAGATGTTATATAACCTAAAGCCTTCCACGATAAATTTACTATTCAATACAAAAATATTTTTTCAATTCGAAACAGTAGTTCCTGAGATTAGCGCGTTAAACCAAACAAACTCTACTGCTTTATAATATTAGTATAGATAGGAAAGCCTAAGCTGTATACAAGCTTAAGGATTAGAATCAGCAGAGTTTATTGTTTAATAGTAATAGAGTTGTTCTACAGTTTATAAGATTTGAGTATATTATAATAGAAAAAGACTAATTATTCCAGTAAATGCCCATATCGTAGCAAATTCTGGTACGTGGGTTTTCTTGCGATGTTTTCATCCATGTAAAATGCATATCAACATAGGGATGGATTAAGGCTTTTGAAACAAACCATATAAACAATGGATTATATCAACTAATATTACATATAGTAGTTATTTCACATGTAATCAGAAAATATATAAGTACAGTAAGCTTATAATAAAATAAAGTGTCTATTCGCTAATTTCATCCCATGGAGATATTTTTTTTAAATATTAAACTTTGATTTTAAAAATTAATTACTGTTTTTAGCTAAACTTAGCATGTCTTGTCTCATGTACCTCCAATTTTATAAAAATAGTCGATAAAACATGTTTCTCATAAATTTCTATATAAGTGTTCTATCTCCTTTTTCAAGAAGCTTCCAATGAAATAGCACACTAATCCATAACAAAATTGGCCGGGTCTAGCAAGTTTATTTATAATAAATGTAAGATCAAAAAGAATGACAAAACAGCTTATATCAGCGTTATAAAGTCTAGACCCTGTATGTATTTTTAGATCTTCTAGAAAATTCTTTCGAATGTTATTTCCGTAGCAGTTCTCAATGAACAATGGTTTGTATCGTGTTATGAATGTATCGATTATCTCTAATAGTCTAGTGACTTGAACTCTCTGAAGGTTCGCGTGATGCCAACAAACTGGATTGACGCGTTATATTACGTCACATATTTATCTTGCAACAATCATGCACTTTATTATGTCGAAATTTTATATTGTTTTGCCAAAATTTGTCGTATCGATATTAACCCCTGAGTCGGGGCTGTTTAAGTCCTCTAACAACACCTCTGAAACGAAAACACAACAGACAAAAATATACATCATATTTTTTTACCTTTTCTATAAACTTGTAACGTTTTGTATGTTTTATTCATTTTTTTTAGTTTAATTATAGTTTCATGAAAAACAAAAGAAAACTGATATTTTTAATGATGTAATATAATTAATTTTAAATAGAGTACTTTATCTACATATATTACTTTTTATAGTAAGTTAATGATACAAACAATCCATATTAACACAGCGTAAAAGAGTTCACTCCTGGTCTCCTTCAGTTGTAGGGGAAGATTAATGGCCAGCAGTGAGATAAACATATATAGAAAAGTTTGCAGCCATATGCAACGTAAACAAACTTATACTGTGTAGAAAGCAAAGATCTTTTGAGATTTCTAGGCTCTCACGGTGGTGAGGCATTTGACCTCCCTGGCCGTAAGGGGCGGAGGATAACATGGAGTCCAAATCGTAAGGTCTTTTTGCTTTTTTACTTGAACCTTCAAAAGTTGTAGTAAAAAGAGCCTAACCAATTTAGTATTTGATATAATATTAACACTGAAAACTGTTTAACACTGTTAACACTGTTTTGATAATTATGAACTAATGAGGATATATGTGTTTTAAAAATATCATTCATATTTATTATATTCATATGTAAACAATGACGTACTGAACGACGAAGTAATCTTTTCGATCTATTAAAGATTCAGGGTTCAACTCCCGGTCGAAGGATTTTCCACCTTGTGCGATAGAGGGTTCTCTTGGATCGTTAAACACGTCACTTTCATTTTCATGTAATTTTTATATAATTATTAAATTCTTCTGTTTTGTTTTATAATGTTATAACAAATCTCCATTTTCCCTGCTACCAAGTGATGGAACCTCACCTTTACCAGATGGTAGAACCAGTGTAGTTCGACCAGGGCGGTACCACCGCCGGAACTATTTTTGCCGTAAGCAGTTCTTGCGTACGGTGGAAGAGTGTGGTTGCCGACTCATTTGTATATGCGTGATCAGCCTCGGGAGAAGCAACGCTTCTATGATCGACTTCAGATAGAACACCGGTTCAATTTGAAGTTGCTTACATATATCCATGGGCGGCAGTGACCACTTACCATCAGATGGACTACATGCTTGTTTCTTCTTCAGTCTGATAAAAATAGATAGATACTTTCGTAACATTATTTGTCATTAAATTATTTAAACTATGTTATAACACATTTTTATGTTTCTAAGATCGTTTTACGCACCAAACCATTCCAGATACCAGGAAAATGGCCGGCGCCCTATCTTCAGTACTCTTCATCTTCACTATAACTACGTTCCTGTCTTATGCAGGTTACGCTGAGGCCAATCCTGTTGTCGGTAAGTCCTTAAATTGCCTTTTCACTGAATGACCTAACTCTCTTTTAGAGATTATAGTTAATATAAAATTGTAGTATATGTATGAAATCATCAGTTTTTAAAATAAACTAGTTGTAATATCCGTGTTTCACTGAGGGACATAATAACAGTCGCCGTTTTTAAATAGTAAAAAATATGGAAATTAAACGTAGCCTATAAATTGACCAGGGAATAAGCTAATTCCATGCAAAATTTTATTGTAAATCGAACCAGTGGTTCCTGCGTAATTGAGCAGCAAACATACACATACCAACTCATTTTATTAGTATATTAGTATAGATAGGCTAAGAAAAAACATTATCACATTTTCCTTTTTTACACGCTTTTTATTAGCTTCACTTGTATGTCTGTCAGTATGTCAGTAACTCTCCGTGGGTAATTTGCGCGCCT
>DWNE01000891.1:0-24818 GCA_018249875.1 Cecropterus toxeus | reverse complement strand
TCGGGAGTAGCAACACATCTGTGATAGACTTCATATAGAACCCCTGTTCTATATGAAGTTGCTTACAAATGTCCATGAGCGACAGTAACCACTTACCATCAGGTGGGTTGCTTGCTCGTTTGCTACTTCATATTTATAAAAAAAAATGTTTACTGACGCCCAAGATATCTTTTATTGAAGCAAAAGAAAATATTACCGATCGGACGGGAGCCCTTAGACTAACCGGTTAGCAATTTTAAGTAATTTCAGTTCACGGTATTTGCTTTTTACTATTAATATGGATACATTTATATGTTTTGTGTTAATTAAAGTATGTCAATTGACTAAAGAATTGCCTTGTACATTGCATGGTATAACTGAAAACGAAAGCGTAAAGGTGCAATGTACACTGCATTGTACGTGCGAAAACTGAAATATTTAGAAGAAACATAATATACTCGTACTTCGTCGTCGTTCTGAGTGGACTTAAAGTATAATACATTATTAGAAAGATGATGATAGACCCACAAGTAAACATGAGGCGTCTTTGTTGACCCTACTGGCGGTCGTGTTGTTCTGAATCGATCACATTTCACCGCAACTACAATGAAACGCCTCGTTAACAAACGCCGTTAGATGAATGCCCATTGATTGTGCAACTGCAATCTAAGAATATGGATATAGTTACACGGACACTAAATATCCGGCTATAAATTCAAATTATTGTAGTCATAATGCAGCTTTGCAGCTGATTTATCTCACTTTCAGTACATAACATTTGTTCAAGAACTCGGTATTGCGTGGATAAAAATATTCTTTACCATTTTTTGTCAATTAGACTGCTAAACCTTAATTTTACTTCAGAATCGTGTTAGAATAAAAATTTTCACAACTTCGAAACTATGTACTAAACCAACGGTTATTTTAACTTTTTTTTTTCCTTGTAGTGACGTTGAAGTCAGTTGTATTCATTGTATTTAGTTATTTTGTATGTTATTCTTAAGTATGTAACTGAACCTTCTCCGAATATTTCTGCATTTAAAAAGCACTACTTTTAGTTACTAATCCGTTTCTTTAACAAGTTCTTGGTACAATAAAATTCTCCTTCTAGAAACATACAAACTTCATTTGAATCTGTCTATGTATGTATTATCACACTAAAATATGTGTGCTTTTTGAAGTCATTAAACAATTAGTTGTAATTATAATAATATTCCTTATAAATAAAGATTTTCATTAATAAATTGTTAATAATGAAAATATTGATTTACATATTAGAACATCTTCCGGTGTTGATAATTAAAATAAATTAAATGTTAGCTCACAGGCGATATTTAATATGTATTACCTTCCACCCACTTTTATCCACTTCACATATCGAGTGATACCAGTTTCGGGAACTCTTTGATACATTTAGATTTCTCGCTACATGACAACAGATCTCTTTGTGCGGCAGGATATTAAAGGGTTTGAATTCTTGCTTTATTTAAGGTACGATTGTAACGCCCCTTTGTCTGGATGACTTGTTATTGATACTTGGTAGCGAGTAACATCTGTATAAACTCATGTGAAGTAGAGAATCAATCCAAATAATTGCATTTTTTACCCGACTGCGTCATAAAGAAGGTAATGTTTTTAGATCGTATGTACGTTTGTGTGTACGTCCATTTCTTTGGCACGCGGTACATACCAAACGGGTAGACAGATAATGACATATGACATATCATTAGAATCGTTTCACTTTGCCGATTGAATAGGTAAAAAGGAGAGGGGGGAGGATCGACCTCTTTATCACGACTATGAGTATGAAATGAAAGCGAATAAATAGACTATTCAAAACTATTATAAATATTTCAAATTAAATAGGTGTAGTATTCATATGAACAAAACGTTTCAAGCAGTTGGGTTTTTTGATTTAATATTTTTAACAATGTCACTACTTCTTAAAAGGTAGTATTATAAATAATTAGCCATCCCCATTAGTTAAACATCCGCAAACAATTTTAAAACATAAGATTGTATGTCTGCTGGTGTGCGCCAACCAGCACTTAATGATGTGATGTATAATAATATTATCAAATACTTTCCGAATATCCTTGCAAATAATTAATATGTTATCCGTTTATAATGAATGTTATTTATTTTATTTATAGGTTATTATTGAACATTCTACACTAACTTTTATTAGAACGCATCTCATTTCAATGCCGAAAGTTATCTTTCATATGACAATTGCGCGTGTGTATGTATTTGAGGAATATTGTGAATTATCAAATGACAGCGCAATTCCTTGATTATACTTAGTTTTTATAGACAAATACAAATATGTATACACAAAAAACCGGACGGTAAACATAAACGTAATCTCGCCGGAGATCAAATGCATCATCTAACCAGTGATAGCCTCTGAGCCATTTCTAAATTAAATCAAAATAATTCAAAAAGGCTACGGTGGAAGTAGTTAGCTAGGAAGGTTGTTATTACTAATTCTATAACTGTGCTCAGGTATGATTTGTATATGTTGTCACTTATGTTTGTTTCAATTAGCTAAGCATTCAAAATTAATTTGCTATCAAATCAACCTGAAAACGTAAACTTCATGGATCCGATTAATTTCAAACGTGAATCTGTTGAATGGAAGATTATCGAAATGGGATGTGATGTTGAACTAACGACTAAAACAAAATGTGCATAACTCGAGATTTCCCGCGGCTCCGCGTGCTTGGGCCGCGGGAATCTGAATATCTCTGAATATCAATTAGACTAATAAGCGAATTTCAGGTAGTTTGACATTCCACGCAATTCTCGAATTATTATTTTTTAATATTAATAATAATTATTACAGAGAAATCAGAAACAAAAAAGTTTGTTATTGGTATTAATATATAGGTAAATATGTGACACTAATTGTGCATTACACTCGGTACTGTGTGTAGGTACCTAACTAATAAAAGTCCATACATCCACATGTTCTTTTTTGTATTCTGTCATAAATATAACCTGTAAAACGAACGTAAACTGTGAATTTATATCAACAATTCAGTCAAATACATAAATGATATTATTGATTTATTGTAACCTCAAGCTGCATCGGAGTGCGGCCCGCTCACGATAAGGTGTCCAAAATAACTGCGTCGAGCATCTTCGACGTTCCTGAGATAACAGACGCACTACAACCATACTGCATTTATATTGTTATACGGAAAAGTACATTTAAGTAACGGATTGATTGATTACGAACCATGTATATTTTGTGTGACCTGTGTTTTTTTTATATATAATTAATTTTAATAATTACCAACGTCGTCGTGCAAATAGAAGGTTAAAAACTAAATGATGATACATTTAAGAGCAAGTAAATCATGTTGGTACCTAATACGGGTCATTTAACTCCACAACCTATATCTATATCTGCGTGTTGTTTATTTTTTAGAGTGTTCACTCCAATTATGGCGATGATAGGTGGGCATATATCCTATTTTACGATACGTGTAGTGGAACGCAGAGGAGAGTTGTTACAGTGAGAAGGTGATTTTTCCATAAAAATGTATGGGTCTAGTAATTATAAATGATGTTCTTACGTAACGTAAAAGTTTATAAAAAACGAGTGAATAAGTATATTTGAGCCAATTCTGAAATAAACTAAACCATCAATTAATACACTTGGACTTATAAAGCATTCAATTTAGAACATAGATACTATATGTAACTAATAACTAATATCAAACGTAAGTAGTATAAAAATAATTTCTATATAAATTATTCAAATGATCTTATTTATTTGAAACTGCTTATTTGGTTGTAGGTTCATAGGTACGCAAATAATAAATTGAATTACAGGTCCACAATGCTCTCTTGTGAATATAATATCCTTGAGACGAGAGCGCTATTTGGAATTCTTATTGTACCAAGATATTCAGTTAAAGTATTATGATAGTAAATAATAATAATTTTATTGAATTAAACTCCGGAATCTTTGTAAACGCCCTATAGAGGTTGAGGCGTAGAGGCCCTTAGGCTAGATCTTTATCGAGATAATAACATATAATGTATAAAACTATGTACCTATTGTTGGCATAGTCTTATCTTGATGGTAATTAATAGGTTACCTCTCAGCACGCGTATGTTAATCATCATTAAAATGTATTCTAATTTACGGTAAGACTACTGTTTAAGCACTGTTTGGTATGAGAAACGAGTAGCGGGAAGTCCTAGAATAATTATTTCTCGGTCTTATACATCATAATGAAGTATACGCAGCACACAGACTGATTATTATCATCACGAGGGTTTTGTTTTTCTACTCTCAGCACAAAAACTGAGTATTTAGGATAATCTGGAAAAACACAATCTGAGAAGTCCACGTACACAATGGCTGTTATTCAATAGGTACCTACTCCATAAGGTAATTTGTAGGTAAATTATGATATACGCACTGGCGTACATATTTGTTGCGCTTTCTTCAGATACATCTAACGTACATAGGTGATAGATACCTACTAATAAGTGGGTACTCTTTACCATTATTTCACAATAATTCCTACTATAGGTACTATTTCCAATTAAATGTAAATACATTTACATAAGACCTTAAATTGCATTGTAATTTATAAAACCTATTTCTTTATTATTTTCATAACAATAATTGAATTATTAATCTGCTTTTAAAATTAGACACGTTATAATTATAGATATATATTATGTACCTAGGAGTTATAACAAGCTTTAGCGCTGAATGCGAGATTTTCGTGTGGCGGAGTGTAGGTAATAGACCTTTCTGTAAAAATCTTATGCCTTCATTGTGAGACCAACTCAAAGATGTGGAAATATTACATTGTAATCATTTTTTTATGTAAATATAATACTTACTAAATAGCCAACAAATTGTTAATCTCTAAGAAACCTAAACTAAATGTATCTATACCTCTGAATGACTATTCTCAGTGTGTCTCTATATAAACAGACTGAATTAACTAAGAAAAAATAACTTGAAAATCATTCATTATGTCTTTTTCCAGCCTCATCGCGAAAAAACACCGAAGTTAACAAGAGTCGCGCGAGAAGAAGCAAGGCCGAAGGAATCTACACAAAAACCAGCAAGTAACTACTTTTTTCACTAAATTAAACAAAATTTAGTTTTAGTTATCATATTTATCAAATGTTTTTGGTTAATTTTATTTCTTCGTATGATAGTACTACTTAAAATCGTACTTAACCGTGTCACCTTTTCCTCAAAGTTGTTAAACTATTTATTCCATTTTACAGTCAATTTCATAAGTGGAAGTTGTGAAAAGTCATCATGTGGAGAAGAGGCGGCATGCGTACAGCACAACGCTACCGGACACTACTGCGTATGCACGTCCAACGCAGAACCACCCAAAGACGGGGCCACTTGTCCTCGAAGTACAGGTAATTACACTGTCCACTTATGTACATTATTGTACAATTAATAATGTCTTGCCTAGACAGTAACTCGTTTAAGAAAGTAGTTTCTATGTTGAAGAACGGGAAGGTTTCAATAAAGTTTCACTTAAAATATTTGTTGCCTATTCCACATCTTCGTGGCATAAAGGTTTAATAACTTTCAGTTTTTTCACTAGTATATTGATAATGCATGTTCTAATAGAAAATTTATTAATACTGTACATTATTTTGCAGTACCGCTTACACCAAAGGCGATCCACAACGTGCGGCCGCCACTTACGCCAAAAGAAATTCATAACGTGCGGTCGCCGCCGACATCGATAGGATCCGCCGATACACTGTTACCGCCCACCGCACAAGTATGAACATCTTAGTTTCCTTTTAAAACTTTGTTTCTTTATTACTTAATTCATTAATTAAGTTTTAACATTGCCCAGCACTTACAACTCCTCTACTGATTATTCGGATATTATTTAATCAGTAAGTTCCACATTATTTTATAAGTAATGTATATCATTTAAAGTAAACTTAATAGTATAATAGTCATTCAAAAGTTAATAATAACATGGTAGCAGGACGGTTATATCCATGTCCTACAACGCCACTACCGCCCTTGGGTTTCAAATAAGAATTTTCAGATAAGACTTACCTACCGAGTTGATATATAATCAGAGTCTTCAAAAAAAGCCTTAGTTGGTATTATAGGTTGGTCATATTGGCCAGATGCGTTGCTAGCCCTGAAACCTAAGTTAGATAGCCTCGGATGATTAGGTAGGAATGTGTATCTTACCACACCATCTTAACCAGGGCCGTCTTAGACTATGTTGGGGCCCTGGGCACACAAGAATTTGGGACCCTTTTAGAATGAAAAGAAAACAAAAATTATAGTTTGGCAAAAAAACGATAATATCTAACCAAAACAAAACTGACATTATCTAACTTGACGACCAAAAAAATAAGAATATCTTACTTGGTTACCAGATCTTGTTTTGGCGCCCCCCAAGTCTTTGTGAGAGAAATAGTCGGTCCTTCGGGGCCCTCTAAGGATGTGGGCCCTGGGCACTGGCCCCGTGTGCCCTTATGGTAAAGACGGTATTGATCTTAACTAGAACACAGCAGAGACTAGACAGCTGTTGATGTACAGAAATAGGTTTGGTAATGATTCCTCATAAGTCGAATCACTAAGGATACCTTATCTTTAGCCGAAGCAAAAATCAGAATCATTAACAGAGTTAATAATTAACATACTCAAGGCATATATCTTTAAAAACTATATACGTTGATGAAAATCTAAACTCGGTATTTTTTTCCTTGATGAGTCTGATGAATCTATTGATTTTATGTACAACGCAGGCGTAGGACGATGGTTGGGATTAAAAATAAAATCAGTGTTTTTCCATACTGATAAATATTCATGATAGATCAGCAAAGATAACAATCACATTGATAGGCTGATGTCACCCAAATTTAGAGACGGACCTATTAGTTGTTATTTTGTACTTTTTTATCAAATGATGTGCAAAAAGGCCAAACGATATTTTACAAATGTAAAATGTGTTCTGTAAAGTGGCCATTTACAATCAGATGGACTACCTACATACTCGTTTGCTACTTTAGTGATATAAAATGATTATATATTAACACTAAGTTTATAAAGTATGTGAATTTTGTCCTAGGTACCAAATGAGAGAGTCGTGAGTAGTGAAATTTATGCAGAAGCAACGGCAGGGAGTGATACTGCTGTAGTAGGAAATGGAGGCGGAGAAAACGCCCAAATTATGTTAAGCATAGCATTATTGGGCAGTGTATTTTTAATAGTATTGGTCTCAGTTGTCATATTCTACATCAAAAAAAGAATTTGCGTCGTAGATGGAAAAGTCAAACCGGTAAGTAAATAATAAAACTATTTTTAACATGTTTTCAATTTAGCAACAGATAAAGAAACATTCATTCACGTTTCCACAGGAAAAGGTAATCATAGCGGGTACACTTATTAAATTAATCAATTAAATGTTCACACATTGTAGTTCAAACACCAACTCGTATGTACACATTTTTTTAAAATGATTAAGTTTTTGCTTCAACAACATGTTGCATGTTACGACGGCATACAGTCTCTCCTCTATTGACAATTGACAAACGAAAGGCGCATCCTCTGTAAATTAAATGAGATGCAATGCAATCCATGATGTCATTGACTGGCGGGTCATGCAAATCCATGGGCAAACCATATTTTGTAAGCGGGGTTATTTACATATCTACAGTGTAAAGTGAACAAAATACGAATCATCATTCACATTACTATACCAACTACATTTCTATATTCTTAAGTATTCCAAGCAAAATAATGGATGTTACATTTTTAATTTGGTTTGAACAATCGATGGTTTTCTCTTTTCTATTTAAGCAAGATTGAAACTAAACGAATGTGTAGTACATGTTGAATGAACATATTTACTTTTAAAAATTACAAAAAAACTGACAAATATGCTATTACAGTGGCGATGATTATATTTTAGTACAGAAAAAAAAGAAGAAATAGAAGATGTCAGACAATACGCGTTCGTTTAGTTTGTGTAACTCGAGGAGCTTAGCAATGTTAAAAGTCAGGCCTTGAAACATTTTGAAAGGGATCAATTTAAAAGTTTTCGCACACAATCCCATGTCTGAAGTTTGTACTATAATTAAAAAAGGTAATAGAGCCTATGTTCACGTTGTAGGGAGGTAATACATATTCAATTGGTACCATTTTGGGGCAGTATAAATACCATCAGCAACCTTATCACTGCCACCATGCATGTTTCACGTGCTTCTGGGTCGTTTTGCTTAGTATGCGTTATGTTTATAGCGCGTACGACCTGGAGAACCTCTGCTTGCTGAACGGTATATAACGAACCCGCAGTACGGCGTATGTGGAGCGGAGACAGTCGGGACGCCGGGAACCATACCAGGTTCAAACAACCACAATGTTGACGCCAACGAGCCCCAAGTCACCCTTTTAGACAGGAACGCATTGACTTTCCTTGAAGAAGTTGGCGAAGGATGTTTCGGGAAGGTTTATAAAGGTTAGTTATATTATATTTTCTAGGTGGTAAGACCGACCGAGAAAGTAAAACCGCAACACCTATTTCTAGCTTGAAGCAGTTCCTTCGATTCGATAGAAGGGTTTAAAGGTTGTCGGTTCACTTATATACGAGGCGACCATATCGGTACTAGAAAGTAACAACGCGTTCTTCATAAGCTTCAGATAGAACTCCTGTTCTATATGAAGTTATTTACGTTAATTAAGTTAGTTTAGATGCCCATGATTGCCAGCAATCACATACCATCAGGTGGACGGCGTGTTTGTCCCTGTAGTACCAGACCAGATTAGGGCTAAGGTATCACTTGCCTGTCGTAAGAGGCGACTAAAAGGGGGCTTCAAGGGGTTGCGGAAGTCCTCCAAACAGCGCTGAGGGGTGGGGGGTTTATTGCGGTAAAAATCCCACATAACTCGGCGTCGCTCCCACGGCACCGGGTACCTTTCCAAGGTTTCCCTGGTGGATGGCATGCTAGTTGCTACTTCAATCTGATTAAACACTCTATGAGTTTCTTCTATGAGTGAATTTTAGGTATACCATGTATATGTATCATATTTTTAGGTGTATCATTTACACTACTAACATTAAATGTACTAAATCATATTATTAAAGACGCAAATATAAAGATATTTGCGTCAATTAGGAAACGTTGATACAAGTAGGAAACGTCCCGTAAAAGGAAATATCACAGTGTCTTTAATATCAATGGGAATAAATTCTAGGTAGATTTCCAAAAGATTATTTAGATTATAAACCAAAACGAAAAATTCTATATTTAAATTGGTATGTTTACTTTTAACAGGGGTTTTACGAAACACCACAGGAGAGCAGGTGGTCGCTATCAAAGTGTTGAAAGAGAGCGCCGGACGCAGCGCTGAGGATGATTTCGTGAGGGAAGTCTCCATCATGTCGGCTTTCCGACATCCAAATATTTTAGCCCTCATTGGAGTCGTGTATAGAGGTAATTATATAATTTCCTGCCCTTTTTGTGTCCCCATTCCCGTCTTTAACAGATATTTTTAAACGACTCTATAGAGTATCTTAACTCAACAAGTGGCCATGGATCGATAGGCTAATTTGTACTGGAAAAAATAATAAAAAAGTCTCAGTCGGTTTAGTGATAATACGAATATTAACAAAAATCTATACCCTACACTGCTTCAGATATTGTGTTTAAAAATTTCTCGATTTTGAAATGAATGGTTTTTATGTAATCCTTGTAAAAACAATCATTTATATTTGTGACACCAATGGTCACAAATCCAATAAGTAATATTGTCAGTTTATTATAGTGAGTTATGGTTCAAAAAGTTTGACAAGTTATGGGGGCAACAGCTCATTTAGAAGTGGAGCGTTACCCTAGAGTGTAGATTTTCTACGTTTTCATAAAATGTACAAGTTTCTAAAAAAAAATATTATTACGAAACCAAGTTAAAAAAGTAGTTCTATTTTCCTATTTGCACTTATGTCCCGTGACCGCTTGACATTAAGTTTAGGGACAACCTGACAACATTAAGGGTTTCTTAAAAAAAGAAACGCCATAAAAATCCTGACTAATTTATTAAATTTTAGCTCCTTCCCGCGGCTTCGCAGCCTCGATCACGTTTACCCGGTTTACCACGGTAATGATGCCCTAGTGTGCCAAAATTCATATCAACGAAATCCGACCTAATAACTGGTCGGTTGTTGCGTTAAAGAGTTTATTATCATATAGTAAGATTGATGTAATGTATGTAATGAATGTAATTGATTATTTTAAAATTTAACGATTTTAAATGTTTCTTATATTCCTAGGCATAATTTGTCTGTTTGTCGTTTGCAGATGATATCAGTGCGAGTCCGTGGATGGTTTTCGAATACATGGAATGGGGAGATTTAGCAGGCGTACTGCGAGGTTCACGAGGTGGCGGGAAACCTGGACCTACCCTGGATGAACCAGCATTGCTTCGAGTGGCGTTGCAAGTAGCACGAGGAATGCAGTATCTTGCGTCACGGCACTTTGTTCATCGAGATCTTGCTGCCAGAAATTGTCTTGTCGGTGCGCAATTGGCTGTAAAAATTGCTGATTTTGGCATGTCGCGTGATGTATACACATGTGACTATTACAAGATGGGTGGCGAACGACCAATGCCAGTGCGCTGGATGCCCCCCGAAAGTATCGTATACGCCCGTTTTACCCATGAATCAGATGTTTGGTCGTACGGTGTGGTACTGTGGGAAATTTACAGTCGCGGAAAACAGCCATTTTACGGTTGCAACAACGACGGCGCTACAAAACGAATCTTGCAAGGAATCTTACTGGTACCACCTGAGGATTGTCCTCGATTTGCTTGTGAGTTAATGCGAGCATGTTGGGAAACCGATCCGAGAAACAGAATCGGCTTCGACGAAATATGTAGAAAGTTGGAAGCGGCTGAATCTGCTGATATACCTTGTACGCAAACTCGACTGCCACGACCACCGCCGCCTCCACAAGATTCAACAGGTTACCTAATTCCGAAGATACCACCGTGTGTTGACTATTTGAAACCAATCCCAGATCCAGATCCCGATTCTGACTTCAGTTACGACGAAATTGAAGAGGAGTACACTTGACGGCCAGCGTTAGCGTCGGCTTCACAATACGTGCCACGCTCTTCGCCTTCGACGTCCGCGTGCAAAACGGCATTTACATTCCTGTCACGGAGTAGCACAGACCAATTTGAGTGTTAAAGAAATAAATGTATCGTTCTAAAGACTAAGTAAGTATATGGAAAAGATCTAGAGTCCCACTATAAAATACTCAGTTACTTAGTGTGATATTTTCATAATAAGATTATGTATTGTAATTAATATTAGTAGGTAATTATTTGTTATTAAGTATCAAACTATTTGTTACCTACTTTTTGTACCTAACTCAAAACAACGTGTAATTGAGTAATTTTAAAGATAATAATCTTTCGTGCCATAAATTAATGTACCAAATATCTAAATTGTTACAAATTAAAGGAAATAATCAGACATACTCATATTTCATACATACTGCCATACCTAATAAGTCATTATCTAATATCTGACGTCTTGGTACTTCTATTGGGTGTTTGCAATATATGTAAAGATATACAAATGTAGTGTTAATAATTAAATTGACTTCGGTATTACATTTAAAATTTGTATTATGTGTATAAGACTCCCATGTTAACTTTAAACGAATATTTATATAAATTTTATTTAAGTCGTACATGTAACCACAGCTAAGTAGTTACATAATCTAGGTTTTATATAATATCTGTGGACTGAGGTAGAGTTTATAATAAATTAGTTAATGTGTATCTACCTCAACCGTTGTCTGTCTGTACTATATTACCTGTAATGTTAATAAAAATAAAGCAACTCGTATAAGTTGAACCATGAAATAAAGTATGTTTCTTATTTTATAGCTTTCAAGACTTTTTAAACGTTGACACGAATAAATAAAATATTATTTTTACCTAATGGGGAAGACATTGTAATTTATCAATCACTAGCCGTTGCATTGCACGTAATATACGAGTGCCAGGTTGGCTACTGATTGGGAAATATAGCGATTCAATACCTACGACAAACGCGACCGCTTGGAACGTTAAAATTAAGAAAGGAAGATGTCCTCGTAAGAAAGTGGTTGCAACTTACATGTTTTTCATTTCTAAACACTAGTCTTTCCCCTTAAATTTTGAAGACCTGTATTAATTGTCCGCATCCCACCTCTGAGTTCTTGATTTTCTAAGTTGAAGGGACAATGCAGCCACAATAAGCTGTTGTCATCATGAAGCGCAAAACGATCCGTATATCCCTGCTTCCATGCAACGACACGGATAACACCCACAAAAGAAATAAAACCTCAATGACTGATCATGAAGTATTGAAACAGGATGCATCAGGATTACGTCATTTAAATATAGTTAATATCTATTCTGAAGGTTAACTGTAGAAAGTAATTAATGAATGTTAATAAAACGAAATTCTGAATGTAATTGCCTCTATAAAATAACTTTAAATTCATTAATGTTGTGTACAAAACCTAGATAATTAAGTTTATTGTTGAATGTTTTGGTGTAATAAAATGTATTATTACATTAATTACACATTAATTACATGAATGAATTCAATTTGTTGTTTTAATCAATACCTCTATAATAACACGTAAATATTACGAAACACCTTAATCTGTTATCCCGTTAACCGTTGGTAATAAGTATCATTGAAATGTAAATGATTATAGCCTATATAAAAAATATGTAAGTACGCACACGTAAAAGATACAAAACACATCCATTACATCAAAATTTTATGTAATTGTCTTAATATTAATGAATATACACACTCATTTATTAACAAAGAAATATTTTATTACTCACAACATGGATAAGTATACAGCAAACGACCGTGCAAACCAAAATCTTTTCAGTTCTATTCTTGTAGTCATGTACATACAATTGGAGCTACAAGGAAAATCAAGGGGGCATCATAACTAAACGTTGCTCCTTCTTAATACTTACATACGTCGGGCTGACACTGGTCTCTGACTATATAACAAACTGATTATAGTAATCTTATAGCATAAATTTTGACTACATCAATGAAATACCATAGTATTTTTATTATTAATAGATTGTTCTTGTACACATTTGGCATGATTACAGACAGTACATTTACGCATTTTAAATTTGTATTTTGGCGCTCTTTCCATTTTCTGGTTTTATAAATATAAGGCATCCGGGCAGCGAAAATGATATACAATGTTCAGCCAAGACGGCATTATAAATATAATATATTATATAGACAAATCATCGCATGTTATTTTTAAATTGTAATATACTAATACTGTAAGCATTTACATTACAAAAAAAAAACAATTAAATTATAATTTTTTCATTAATCAAAAGACATACATTATAAAATTACATTTAATATCCTATTGAAATAAGGTTGTTCGTTCAATGTAGGTTGTGTTGTTAATGAACCCGAAAATTATACATAATTGCAATAATAGTACGATACGATAAAATGCATTGCAAACTTTCATTTAATTGTAATTACTCTTATCTGTTCATATTGTCTATGTAAATTGTACTTGTCAATTGCCGTCATATTTCTAAGTAGCCTGTGGTTGTCATTCTGCACTATTTCCGTGAAGCCGTCAATGCCATCGTTTCTGTCAAAGCTTCTGTTCGCGTTCATTCATGTCGAATGTAAAATTTTCGGCGTTTTGTATTATGACTGCAAATTGACGTGTTCAAAATGTAAATAAGCTTTAGCAGAAAATAAAATAATTTGTGAATTCGTCAAGTGTACATTTAAATCGGCTAAAATGCCTCCAGTAAATTCTAAGAATAAGAAGAATGGCGCCGAATATGAGGTGAGTGTTTATTTAGAACAAGCTTTTGCATTATTTATTTAAAGCTTTCTATTCGTTAAAAAATCCTAATTTAGTGTACACTCACCGCTACAGGTTTTTGTAGATTCTACAAAAAATATATGTTCAGTTATTCCGGTTTAGCAAGATAACAATCATCTGGTGATAATTGGGAAAACCCACCCCTTTTACACACAGTCTTAATAAAGTGTTTAAATTATATTAAAAAAAATTTAACAAATATCTAATTAGATTCATATTGAAGTATATATATTACGCACAATATTGAGTTTAAGTTTATTCTTTATTTGCTCAGTGAATTTGTGCATTGGCCATGTGTGGACATTCCTCATGATCAAATAACGCTTTATTAGGACAATATTTATACGAGATATTTCATCTATTCATCAATATATCTGTAAATTAAGCCAAAAAAAAAGGAACACAAGCGTGAGACTGTTAATTTTGATAGTCAATTTTTTGTTAATGTGGCAAATAATTATAATTTTAATTTTTTGCAGTGTATTGCTTAAATCCAGTATAGGGTATTTTCTAAATGTGCCTTATTTATTACTACTATTTGTTCCGACTTTTTAAGCATGCCTTGTTTATTATTGATAGTAGGTAATAGTAAAATGAAATAAAACCTAAGCTAAAAAAACTAAAAATTAAAATGGAATAAAACCAAGTTGAAGTTATTGTAACTGTATATTACATAGTGTTTATTATATGATAGGAGAGCAACTGCAACTCATCTCAATATGCTCATCATATCTTCAATTAAATTGTTTGGAAATGAGTAATATAGGAACACTATTTACAATTTTAATTAATTATCATTAACATGTTACTGCTGGATACCATGATAACTTATATAATATATACTACATGACTATGCATAATATAAAAACCTTTTAGGTGTGAGTTGTAGTAGATTTCTTAGCAATATATTCATTTATTGTTTATTTTAAAAATACAATTGAATTGAGAACCACATTTTTTTGAAGATGTAAATTGGATTCAAACTCTGACCTCTACTACCGAGTCTAAAGTAGGGAACACTGGATAATTATTGTTTAAAATTATATATTATAATAATGATATAGTTCAAACAAATAGCTATTAGTATAAAGGCCATTAGACAACTTGCATGCATATTTACATAACATTAACTGTTCGGTTGTTAACAGTGGACACAAGGTTAAATAAAACTATTGATTTTATATACATTCCTAGTAATACATTGTAAATATGGCTATAAATGTAAAATACTATCCACTATAAATTATGTCATTAATAGTTTCACATGTGTAAAAGAGTTGTTATATGTTATTGAAACTACCATACAATAGCATTCATATAAGAATTTCTTATTTTGTAATATTACCAACTTTTTATATTGACTTTTACTTTTACATATAAAAGACATTACTTTTAACTCTAGCTAATTTCAGCTTATTTATCATATCATTATATAGGCATTATTACAAACATTTAAATTTTAGCATGTTGGTATATATTCGTAATTGTTTATATGTGACAACATTATAAACAAAAAGATTATAAAATAAAGTTTCAGGTTATAAATCAGTTCCAGAAAAAAAATACTTCCTCTGACTCTGACTTGCTATTTTCTTAAAAGTACCATTTCATAAACCTAGTAATTAAACAATTAAGTTATCCATATATCTTAGTATAAATGAAATTTGTTTTTCAGAATATTGCGAGTAATAAATGTACAATATTAGACTTTGAAAGATACATCCAAGAGAATAAAACATTACTGCTGAACGATCCACTTAGAGACATTCTCCTCTACCCGTCAGATGATGTTTCTGTAAGTACACAATGAGTTTCTTTTCATAAAGCTCATTTACATAAAAAACACGCACTCATAGCTGCACACTAGGATTATTCTCCTGTGTCGTGGGTACCATGGACATACACAAAGACAAATATACAGAGTCTGTGTATTTGTTTTTGTGTATGTCCATGGTGTCTGTTTTACATACACCCAGACCCATAATAGAACCCACTGCATGTCAGACCGGTATGGTGAGCGCTCCGCCATGCATGTCATCATAATAAAATATTAATCAAGTACACATATAAATAATATTCCTTTACCAAACTACATTTAACATAGGGTAAGGTGATTACATGTTATATAATAGACTTATCAATCAAATTCAACAGCTTGTTAGAGGAAAATACTAGTGTTGACTATTTACTACAACCATTCTATAGCCATGATTATGTTTTTAATTTTATACATTGTCCTCAGAGGCAAAATTCCTCTTAATACGAAATGTGGTGTATCACATTTTTATGTGAACATGAATAACATAATTGTGTAGGAAATTTCATATTCCTGAGTACATACCAAATACAAGGAAAAAAACTAAATTTGTTTTAAAAAAAGGAAATTGCTTTGTAATTAAATGTATCAGCAATTCTATTAATTTTATGTTGGAATTATTGTGCTGTCTATATATTGTTTAACTAGCTGATGTCCGGTCAGCTACTTAAACAATCTTCATCCCTTTCTTAACTATGAATTTTAAATTGGAATTTGTATGACATTAGGTTTTGTTGATTTTTAAATTGCAAATTAATTGCGTGCAACTTACCTACTTTTTCCTTTTATATGAACCTTCTCCTGACAGTAACAAGTGCAAGAAAAAAAAAAGATTCATTTTATATGTTTATAGATAAAATCTTGTATCGTTATAATTCTTATATTTTTTTCTAATATTAGAGTGTGGTACTCCCTCGACGCTGGAGAACAGTAACAACAGCTGTTCCAGACGTAAGGACGGCAGCATCTTGCCCATTGCTGACCAGACAAGCTTTGCTCAGTTATGCATCTAGCTGGAACCTCGTACATTACAAGTACAGTGGCTATTCTGGAACTTGTCACAACTTGCCAAGGTTGGTATCTTACACTACACTACTTACACTATATTCCTCTTGCTGTTCTTATCATCATGATCACGAATATTATAACGCTTTCTACACTCATAACCCCATACTATGACTGTCTGCTATGTAGTGAGTTCATTGAATACGCACAAAGTCGAATATATAAACACTCAGACCCAGAACAGATATCTAAATTTGTCATTCACATATCTTTCTGGGCGAAAATCGAACCCGGAACCTATTGCGTGTCAGACCGGTACGCGAGCTAAATTTAAAGATTACGTCGTCGATATTTTACGATTGAGTTATATTGGAACGTTTATATTTTATACTAGCTGTGCAGTTTCACCATCGTTTATTAGGAAATAATTTATTGAAAACAAACAAGCATAGCGTTAATTTTATATAACACAAAAAAAAATCAATTCGATTCGAACCAGTAGTTCCTGAGATTAGCGTGTTCAACCAAACAAACTCTACTGGCTTATAATATTAGTACAGATAATTCGAATGACATAAGGTACTCCATGCGTGTATTAACAAATAATTCCAGCGCTAACTATAACATGCATAACAAAGTTTTTAGTATTTGCATCAAATGAAAATCAAATTAGTTCATTAACATCATTAACATACTTTTCACGGTCTGTGGAGTAAAGCGTTTAACACTGATACAGATTCTGAAGGTTATCACTTATCTAATTCATATATTTTTGTTTCACTTCCGTGCTTCTACCATAACAGGAAAAGTACAATGTATGGCACGCTATAAAATACAATTCAATATAATTATGTTGCAAATATCATTATTGTAAAACTTTGTGAGGGTGAATGTGATATTTCACACAAAAAACTGCCAAATAATTTGGTATGAAATTTTGCATACCAATAGTTTAAGGTTTGGATGGGGATGAAAGGAAGTTGGTTACCATGTGCCTCAAAAACTGCCAAATACTTTGGTATGAAATTTAGCATCCCGATAGTTAATGGTGTGGATTAACACATATAATACTTTTATTTGTAGTAAACTAGGTCCACCCGAGTGGAACCACAATGAAAAGCTAGTATAATAATAAATAATTTGTACATTGTAAAGATGATTTTGATTACATATTTTTTTTCCTATAAAACATGGTATTAAAAAAAACTATACGTAAGTACTTAAGTAGGTAACTCGAGAAACGAAAAGCAAAAAACCGTTAAATAATTTATAATCTATGCTTATTCCTTTGAAATTAAATATCGTTATCAAAAACGCCGGAAGTTTAGTATTATATAGAGGACCTTCCCATTATTGTTAGTCAGTTACGTGACTTAGTGATAACGCATAACTAAGTAAAGACTGAAATAGGAATGTGTAATCGTACCCTATTCTATATGAGACATAATATGACATATAATGACATATAATAAATAATATATTGAAGAAACACACGTCCATATTGCTACGATATATGCAGCATTTATAGGTAACTGTGCTAGTATCACATAAAACGGATGGATGTTATTATTACATCTGTACGTAACGTATTTTTATTATTGTATGTTACAATTTATAAACAAAAGGCCTTATGATATAGTGGTACCTTATTTCCATAGAGTATCAAACATAAACAAAACGAATACCTACTTACAGACGAATTGAGAACCTCCTCTTTTTTGAAGTGGGTTAAAAAAAATTATAAAGAATATACTTCAAGAATTTTAATTTAAACACTAACGAAAGTATAAGAAGTAACAAAAGAGTTTTTAATGTAGCCCTCAGCAATACATTGATAGGTTGCAAATCAATTGCATAGTGGCTATGCAATCGATTTGAAACTGCCGTAGTTGATGCAAATAGCAGTGCGCAGCATTTACAACTTGAAGTGGGCTGTATACTTGTTTGCCGTTTTGGTTACATAAAAAGTGTTAGTATTAAAAAGTAACCTCTTGTTTCCCTTGACCTTTGATTTACATACGCAAGATCCTTGCGAGTTCATGCACACTCGGTTTGCATAGACAAACAGCAAAGGTTAAATGGCGTGTCTAGGGATTGTAACTTATTATATTAATTATCAATCATTGTGAATAAACTTGTAAATTAACTAAATTTAAGCTAGTCGAATTTCTGTATTCGACTCTAATATTACCTGTGCTTATATTCTTTTCTTATACGATAAATATTTTCTAGATAGATACATACATATATCTGTTCTGCTTAGACTTGGTTAAATATAGCGATGGCTTACAGTTATCACTTAACATTTGGTTTATATGTTTTTTTTTTAAATAACCATTTCAAAAACTAAAGTTAAAACGCAAGAGGTACAGAGGTTCATTCTTAAATGAATGATAGAATACTTTTCGTTAGATGCCGGAGGCATTACAGCTACACCAATTTGTACTTTATTACACCTACACCATACGTCTACTAGCAATATTAAATGCTATGCTGATGCGTTCTAGTCTGAAGGTTGTAAGGTAGACTTACCCAACGCACTTTAACTTAGTCCTCGGGGATAGTTAACCACAGTTAAGTCTTGAATCTTTTCTGGGGTTGATTACAAATGTCTTCACATTACTAACAAAATAAATTAGACACATTAAGGCATTTATGGTATGTTAAGCATAAAAAAATGTACTTAAACCATATTATCTTATGGCTTGAAATGTTTATTAAATAGGCCGATATACAATAAGCTACCCGAAGAAGTATACGACATCGACGCTGAAATCGAGAACGATGAAGCTCAAGCCGCCAAAATGGACATCGGCACCAAGGAGGGATACCTGCTCAAAGGGCCCGAAATTGGCTCAGATAGAATATTTAGCAATCTCGCATCTAAATCTTTTAAGAAACGATACTGCTCAATGGTTAAAGAAGCTGATGGAACGTACATACTCGAAGTATATAAAGATGAGAAGAAAACTGACACGAAGCTCACTATTGTAATGGATTTCTGCTCAGACGTTGTTAAGGTAACCCAATTTTTCAGTACATTAGATTCTGGCTTCCACTATGGACCTGAGAAAGTACATGCTCACAGAAAATACAAGGTTCTAGGCATAATTGCACTTGGCAAGTGCATTAGTAGACATCTATTACGTACATACGTTTTTACGGACATCTTGCAGACATAAAGGATTATTTACATGATTTTGATTCGGAGTAGGATGTTCAAATTCATATAATTATCAATATGTGATTCATTACACAAGGCGTATGATTGTTGACAAATTACGTTGTACAAAACATACTGCGGGAATATACTGATAGACACAACAATAACTTCATTGTACTTATGTTGAAATTACAAATATATAGGTTATTATCCTGGTTATCTAATCAGTATATGCTCTTATAAATACACGTCTTTATCTAAGGGACACGAAGTTTTAGTAAACTCCAGTAGATATATGTAGGGCAAATTTTAATAAGTTTCTTCGTAAATAATATTTTACCGTAAAAAATAAATGAACTAAAAGGCTTATATGACACATTTTGACGTAGCCGTCGAGGTTGACACGTATTTGTAGTAAGCCAATATTATTTGGGCAACAGTGGCCAGTTAGCATCAGATAGTTTTAAACCATAGAACATAGTGTTGGCCAAGTGCGATTTAGGTCTACCTAACCTTTTTTTAACTCTCAGTTGTGTCGTGTACGATTTCTTCACTCATCTATTTCTAATACGCACATAATTTTACGATAGTCCAGCGTGCTTGGAATTCAAGCCTCGGACCCTTGAATGAGAGGCTAAGCTTCAACCATAATTACTCTACTGCTTACATTAGTTTTTATCGTATTTTTTTTACTCTAGAACGCAAAGCGCGGAAGGTTCTGTTTTGAGTTGCGAATGTCCGGCAACAAGGGGTATACGTTTTCGGCAGACAACGAAGACGAAATGAATGACTGGATCAATGCGTTTAAAGCGGCACTAAAGAAAACTCAAGATCAGGAAATTCATCAAAATGACGAAGTGTTAGATAAAGGTGGGTTTCGACGCACACTTTCTAACTACTTTGTATAAGAAAATAAACACTTAAACGTAAGAATGTCATAACACATGTCATAACCATTGTAATATGCAATTTATTTATAAAGTATTTGCCATTATGTTACCAAGTTTGTTTAATTTGCCATTATTTTACCAAGATTCAAGGACATGTTCCACTAACCATGTCTTATACGGTCATTTAACATAGTTTAATTTATTTATTAGAAGATTGTTTACTGTGGAATTATTTGAGTAAATAATTACACGGTGCTTATTTATAATTCACAGAAAGATATTTTTTGTCTAGATTCAGATATTTCTCTTACTGCTGAGCCTCCACCCCCTACGTATGGGACGCTGAAGGGTTTAGAACAGAGTATGAATCCGCTGCTAATGCGGTACTCCCGCGAGACCGATATGTCTATAGCGGCGGCGCGGAGCGAATGCCGCTCGAATATCTTCAGTATGCCGTACAAACGGGCGCCCTCGCCTGAACCTCAGTTAGAACCATTCAAGTAAGTATACAGAGAGTAGGATAAATCTTTGCCCCTAAAACGGCTTTTAATCAAACTACATATAAAGGATCGTCTATTTTTTTGTCAGTACCAAAACCTTATACCAATTTTCAATAGAAGCATAGGAATATTGTGCTATGATTTAACATTGCGCTACTTGGATCATAAATTTTTATTTTTTTACTAAAAATGTATACATGTTTAAATTTAATATGTTTACATTTAATACTGCGATTTTATATTGATTTAAAATATCTATTTGTTTTCTTATGAACGTAAAGAATTAAGGGAAGTATTAAAGAAGGGTAATTTGAAAGAAATTGCAAAAAAATAACTTCAATTTTTGTTGATAACTTGACACGGATATGCTAAGATAATTAAACCATTACAAGTAGAATGAAATACCTTTGATATTTTTCAGGGAACATTTTGGCCAAAGAATTTTGCTCAAATGCGAAAGCTTAAAGTTTAGGTTACAAGCGCCAATAGATGGCGACAAGGAGCTATTGTGCCAAGTGGAGCCGTACTTCACGTGTCTGGCTCTTTACGACGCGCGGAGTGGTAGAAAGCTCACTGAAAACTTCCACTTTGACCTCAACCACGCCGCAGTGAAGGATCTAGTCAAGGAAACCGAGTGCACAAAGTCATTAGTTGAAAACTTTAGCTGCGATGTTAAGTTAGACGTTAAACAGATATCCGATGAATGGTTTCGATCGAAGAGACAGGTGGGAAAAGGACACTTCATAATTTTGATTGTATATTATTATGTGGAATGAAAATAAAATTTTATTTATATTGCATAAAATTTATTCAATGAGCATTGTTACGTCTAAAGTGCAAATTAAAAAATTACAGAGATATATTTTTATTTTTATGAATACGACATTATTATGGGTTAAATAATAATTTAAATACCAAAACTTCTACTATATACTTTTTGTATAGACAATTAATAAACAATTAATTCTACCAATTAACACTAATCATAAACATATTTATCTCACAGGTTGTATTGTCAGTGAACAATCCACATCCTGACTTATTTTTAGTAGTAAGGATTGATAAGATACTACAAGGGCATGTTAGTCAAGTGCTAGAGCCGTATTTGAAGGCAACAAAGGATCCGCGTTTAGGGCTGAAAGTTCACAAAACAGTGCAAGCTTATGCCAACCGCGTGGGTAACTACAGAATGCCCTTTGCATGGGCAGCCAAGCCATTGTTCAAGTAAGTTCAACTAGCTTTTCCTTTCTGTGCTAAATCCAGTGTCCAGTTTGAAAAACACTTTTGATTAATAGACAAACAAATGTATTGTGTAATAACTTTTAGTTGTCTATCTACTGCTTTAAGAATTTTCAAATATAAAAATGTGGTGATCTCAGCCCGGTTCGACTTGGAGGCTACTAATGTCACATCTATTTTTCTCGTAAAGCAGTTCATACGTCCAGTTACAAGTGTCGATCCCGGCTGAATAAAATACGAGTCGATATCTTAGTATGCAAGAGTGAACGCATCTGTTAGAATCTATTCTATGAGGAATTGTTTGCAGATGACCATGGGCGGCAGGGACCACTTACCACAGATGGACTACATGCTCGAATGCTACTTCAATATAAAAACACGAAAAATATTTTCTTTATAATTATATAAAATTTCTGTATTATAACTATGGTTATTTATTAATATAATAGACGCAACGGTTGATAAACTCACTCCTATGGGCAAGACCTTGTCCTAATTAAACCACTGAGTTATTTTTATTTACAGATTGTACAGTAACGACTTAGATGCAACTCCCGAGTTCCCGGCCATATACCGCCAAGAACCAAATAAGATGTCAGATGATGATCTACTCAAGATTTTGTCCGATTTTCGAAAACCGGACAAATTGGCCAAACTGACTGTGATACCGGGATGGCTTAGCGTTAATATTCAACAAAGCAATGAACAGATACAAAGTATGCTATTTTTATATGTATACCATAAGTTTAACATTATAAATATCGTAAAAAAAACTGAGATCTTGACAATAAATCTCGAATACTGTTTATGAATATACTTGTTTTAAGGTATAGTAGTAAGGTTGTGTTTATAAATATACTTGTTTTATCCTACATTACAGATTGTATGACAAGCGCTTACGCAGCCCTCAAGCCTTTCCCACTACCCCCTATGTCCCCTCTCACGCTCGAACTGGCGACGCTCAACGTAGAGGCCGAACAACCGTATGCCGCGTTCGTTCATCATCTGTACGTGCGACCGCTGTCCTTGAACTTTGAGTCGCAGAAAATGTTCGCCAGAGCCAGGAATATTGCCTGTTCGATTGAATTAAGAGACTGTGATAGCGGGGATAATAAGCCCATGCAGGTAATTTGTTTAAAAGAGTATTTTTATACGACATGGTCCTCAGGGGAAGCTACGCATCTTTGGTCAGGGTATACATGGGCCATGGGCGATAGTCGCTACTAAACATCAAATTGAACGTATTCGCGTTTGTAACTTCAAAATTTTTCATTATTTTGTTTTTATTGTGCCATTTTTTTTTAGCTTCTTAAACTATAACATCACCTTCAACAGCTCAAACTAGTGTGAAAATAATAAAGATCATGCATTTGCATGATTTTTATTACACAACTATATAAGTTCAATTGTTCAAAAAATAAACATGCCAATTTTGTTGGTAGATACACATATTCGATTGTAACATTCAAACAAAGTAATGGTAATTAATTACTTTTGCATCATATATGATTCATACTAATTGCATTGTAATTATGTATACTAACTATATCACGCTTTACATTGTATTATTTTCTAGGCGATATATGGACGCACTGGGATGACATCGCAGTACCGTTGCTCGGTTCTACACCACAACGCGAATCCGACATGGTGCGACGAGGCTAAGATACGTCTTCCAGCCACAATTACGTCTCACCATCACTTGCTATTCACTTTCCATCATATTTCCTGCGATCTTGCCAAGAAGAATGATACTAATGTTGAGACTTGCATAGGGTATGTTTCAAGGTTGTATTTAAAATCTACGTATGTCTCGATTATGATGAAATGTATTATAAATATATTTTTGAGAACTCATCTCACTTTTAGACACCATTTTTTTATATGAAAAGATTTAAATTATTCTATTTAACCTTATTTTTGACATTATTTGTATGACATTATTTGTATTTCAGTTATGCTTGGGTGCCTTTATTGAAGAATGATAAATTGGTCGAAGAGATTGTGAGCTTGCCTATAGCCACGCATTTGCCGTCTGGGTATCTGTCTATACAACCACTTGGACTTGGAAAAGGAGTAAGTTCAACCTAATTTTTTGAACTTAGCTCTCGATTGTGTAACATGTTGTACCACGATAAGACAGTATGATATTTTCATGTAAACCCTGGACAAATCGAAATTCATCGTGTCTCTTATGAATCGACAGGTTATTAAAAAATATATACAGGTTGTCCTAGAAGTCGCGCACCCCATTGTAGGGATCGAAAGAGAAAAATATTCTAAGACGAAAAGTCCTGAGCCATTTT